>JAQGCB010000090.1:0-33264 GCA_034698835.1 Protaphorura tricampata
ACACACTTGTTTGAACGTCAACAGTGTCCGATGGATTTGGAGACTTCACCATCACCAAGTAGTCCTGTTATCTCAATTTTGAGTGGAACTGATTCCGGGATGGAATTATTTAACGCAGAGTCACCGTCCAATCGTTACCATTTCGCGGTTTCCGGCCAAGCTTTCTCCGTGATGAGAACATTTTACCCTGAACTTTTGCCAAAACTTTTGGTTCGCGGTACTGTGTTTGCACGTATGAGTCCTGACCAAAAACAACAACTAGTCGAATTACTTCAAGGCCTAGGATATTTTGTGGGTTAGTTTAATTAATTTATTCGCCTTACGTATTTCCTAGAGCGAACCTAAGCCCTCATATCCCACATTTCCTCATTTTGTTTACTTCTGTAATTCCGGCATTCCATTATTCTACCACATATGCATTAACGTAGGCTGAGGTCTGAAAATCTTGTATAATCAGAATTGAAGTTGGGCCCGCGCCAACGCATAACCCAGAATTACAGAGATCAGAATTTTTTTCGGTTCTGTTTCGATTATTTCCTGTGGGGCTTAATGTGCTACTTTTTGTTGATTGATGAAATTAATTAATTTTTTTTATTACTAACAGGTATGTGCGGGGATGGAGCTAATGATTGTGGTGCATTGAAAAGTGCTCACGCTGGAATATCACTGTCCGATACTGAGTCTTCCGTAGCGTCACCATTTACTTCAAGTGAACCTAACATCACATGTGTCCCGCATTTGATTCGAGAGGGTCGAGGGGCACTGGTCACTTCATTCGGGATTTTCAAATACATGGCTGTCTATTCTCTGACTCAATTTGTCTCTGTCATAATTTTGTACAACATTTCCTCAAACTTAACGGACCGACAATTTCTTTACATCGACCTTTTCCTCATTTCTATTTTTGCACTCTTCTTCGGACACGCGGAGCCGTACCCAGGTCCTTTGGTCAAACAACCGCCTTCTGCAAGCTTAGTTTCTGGCCCACCTATCGTCTCAATTCTTTGTCACATGGTGGCCATTGTTGGAGCTCAAGCCTTGTCATACATTTATGTTCAGCAACAATCCTGGTACCACTTGAATCCCTTCTACCCGTCTGACGAAAATCTGATGTGCTACGAGAATTATGTTTTGTTCTCAGTCTCCGCCTTCCAATACATTATCATGGCGATTGTATTCTCTCGTGGGAAGCCTTACAGGAAATCAGTGGTGACAAATCCTGGACTCATCAGTTCTCTAATCATTCTGACTCTCCTTACTCTCTACATGGTTTTATGGCCATGCTCCGGTTTAATCAGTATACTTGAACTTGCCGTCCCACCTGAATTTACCTTTCGACTAACACTCGTTGGAATTGCTGTGGCCAATTTCGTCGTAGCTCTATTCATCGAATTCTTCGTTGTTGACTTCATTTCATCCTTAGAGTGTAAACAACTCCAATGTGGAGGAGGTTCTTCCAAGAAAAGGCCGAAATTTGACACAAAGAAAGCTTATTTACAAATTGAGTATGATTTGGCTCAGAGAACGGATTGGCCTCCAATCTCACCATATCCTGCCTCACATAATAACCCCTCTGAACAGAAATGGAGCACAATCAATGAAATTTTACCCAAGAAATTGAACAATAATACAGAGACAGGACTACCACCAGGAGGATTGAATCGACACATGAGAACGTTAAGCATTCCTATTCCAATCAGTGAATTTCAGAGAAACTGCGATGGTTATCCTAACAAAGTTCGACATTCATCAGCGGTTGAACAGAAGAATCTACATAATCAGACATTCTCTTAGATAATACATTTCATATGCTGAAACTGGAACGGGGACAAAAATCATGGATTCCGGAAAGGGTTGAATGAACTACATTTAATTATTATTTAATTATTTAAAGTCTAGCAGGTAGTCTTGATTTCAGCTTTCTTTAATTGATGCTCTTTTTAATGGGTTATTTATTTAAATTCTTCTTCGTTCTCGGTTTCAGTTCCTGTCTCTCAAAGAATCTCAGCTTTTCGGTTAACTTGGAGAGATGGAAATGAATGAAAAAATAAAAAAAAGAAATTAAAATTTGCCCTGTAGTGAATCCTCTTAAAAAGCTTTAATTTTCAATATCTGTGGTCAGTGCTTTAAAATTAAACTTATTAAATTGATAATTAAGAAGTCAAGTATGGGGACGGGTTGATATTTTACAACCAACATGACAATAGAAATCGTGTACTTATCATATTAAACATAAGAAATATGTATTTAGGTTTCGTTAAATCACTAACGTGTTACAGTAAGAAATAGAGTAATGTAGGGGATTGAGTAGTGTTGCTACTTTTTCACTGTCGACAATGGACTACGTAAAAGTAACTAAATATTTAATTAGAATATTGTAGAGATATTTGAATGTATTACGGAATAAAAATTTAACGGTAAAATGACATTTGTGCAAAATTCGGCAAGTTTTATTCAATTTCACTGGATGTAAGGTATTAGTTGACCCGAAATCTTGCGAAGACCAATTAGTTGACAGGTTGCAGTTCTTCATTTGTTACACTGCAATGTTATAGTCAAATCTGCTTGTCCCTGCTTTGAGGAAATTCAATCGAAAAATATCTGCTACGTAATTTCGCATTATTTTTAATTCAGTTAAAACTGGTTTTGACGTAAATGCCAATATCGTATCTTGCTCTCGGAGTACAAAACATTTTCGTCTGAATTTATCTACCATGTGAAAAGTACTTGAAACTTTGTAGAATTATATATATTCAAGAATTTTTAACAGGGCTGATAGACTCTTGACCCTTACCTGCCGTTTGCTTCTTTTAAGCAAATGATTGAAAAAACTGTTGTATGCTGTTGTTGTTGTTTATTCACATACATAAATTTGCAATAATGTCTATTGTACACATTGTACTGACGATGAGTAGAGTAATAAAAATAACGTTTTGATTAAGAAAGACAATTAGAGTGGAATGTGATGTCCTTGTCATGCGGACGAATTTCGACATGCGGAGAAAATCTTTTACTTTAATCTCACCTTTTAGGCCAAAGCTTAACGATGGCTCTGCATCCAATTAATCTGCGAATTTGCAAATCAGAGTAATGCTAATCTCGGATGAAGTAAGAAGCTACGCATAATATTGTTGGCTCGAAATAAAATGCTTTATTAATTATCTACTCAATCATCTTTTCAAACTAAAAGGGAAATTGGAAAGTAATGATTGGCTCATGTGGTACAGGATTTGATATTTGATCATTTTTCTGTACGACGAATTTTTTTAGACTTACCTTTGTAGGATTTTGCTAACCTTTTATGCGACAGTATTACTTGGGATCGTTGATATTCAAGCCTCCGAATATCCTAGGCAAAGTTATACATGTAGTTTTGTGTCATTTCAATTTGTTCTACCAAAGATAAGTCAAATATTTTTCGAAATATATATTTCTTTTATCAGCTCCGGATTCAGGATCGACCATTCAAGTCTTTTTGACTTTTTCATTTCTTTTTCTTCATCGACACTCGAGACAAAGTTACCTTAACAAGATTCAGTCAAACCTCACAATCAGCTTCATGGATTGGAGAATTTGACAAGCTTGATGGCAAATGTAAAATACAATGTTCGTTTTTGTCGAGTCTTTGATTGTTTGATTCAACTGTAATAATATCAATCGGAAAAATAATACTACAATGGCACACACAATGTACACAGTTACGGTTTATTCAAAACTTCCATATATATTTTTTTCACCAAAATACGTACATAAAACATATAACACCCGTGTATGATACAAAATAAAATACACCATTTGATTAAATAAGACTTCATCGAACCCATATGAAATCATCTCCATAATTAAGAGCTAAACGAGAACATCTTGAGTCGTACAACAATTATAAGTATTTACTGTACAATATTTATACGCGTTTACTAAACTTAAATACAAGTGTTTATCGGTATATTTATGTATATATGCGTATCGGTTAACAATTACTATATCCCTTCCTCTCGTATAGTTGAACAAAAAACTGAGTTTGAAATTATTCTTAAATACATTTTAGCATTTTCTTAACACGACCATGGTTGGAATGACCAAAAATGAATGTCCTTTGAAAACAAAGCCCTTCTACTCTTTCAAAAATATCAATTCGGATGAGATCATTTACTGTAGCTCCCTGTTGTACTAAACTCGGAATGATTATTTTGTCTATATTATTTCAATTACATCGCATTTTTAAGAATTAATATGGAATATTCATCGGTGGAAGTTGGCATTATTAATCATTATGGA
This sequence comes from Protaphorura tricampata, assembly GCA_034698835.1. Lineage (NCBI taxonomy): Eukaryota > Metazoa > Arthropoda > Collembola > Poduromorpha > Onychiuridae > Protaphorura > Protaphorura tricampata. Next base: position 4,279 of record JAQGCB010000090.1, read on the forward strand.
GAATTCAAACATTAAATTGGCTCTTATCTTCTGTATTGTATCTTTGGCCACTGTTACCTTCTGTTCTATGTCAGAATTCTTATTAAATGGCTGTACTCAATCACTTTCTCAAATTATTCTGGAATTCATTTTTTGAAACATTTGCTTAACAAGTTTTAGTGAGATATGTAGTTGCTTACTGTGATTAAGTGTTTTTTTTTGCTAATATAGTGAAAATTGGCTGGGTTTTATAATTGTTCTCAGCCAGTACATGGAGTGAGCTGCCATACCGCTTTTACACTCTAGGACCCATCACATATTCCTCCTGTCTGGTCCCGTTGTAAGTTACAACTTAACTAATTTCAGAAAAAAAATATTATATGAACAAATTATATAAGATTACTGGATATCAAAATAAGTTTGAAATACTTTACACAGTACAGTCTAATTACCATTTTGTGTTGATACAATTCGCAATGATAAAAAAAGTTGATTTGACTATTTGTAATTGCTATTCCAAACCTGCTGAACAGAAGCCATACTTTATATTATTAAAATATTCTCTATTAATGACAGAATCGATAATTTCTGTCTTCTCGTAAACTTGGCACGGCGATTTGAGATTACTGAGTAAGTTGAGTATGTACTTGTAACAATGGATTTTGTATTTGTATCACTTATAATTAGTAGCATTGTCTAACCGATTACATACAGTGAGATCATACGGAATTCTAAAATTAGTATAATTACCTAGTCATATTTGTACACAAAATAATACTGATAAATTTTTAGGCCCTGAAGGCGAATCCGATAAATGTAAAGAACGAAACTCGAGAAAGAGATTTTGGCTGGCGGCTCCATCATTATTTTTTTAAAAGGCTTTCCAGGGAAATTAAGTCTTAGCTTCCTCATTTTTATTCGGAAATCTTGAAATAAGAATCAGTCCTACACTACACGAAACAACGAGTCTTTGGGATTGGGTTGTAATGTGGAACTCAACCTTCTAATACATTTCAAGAATGGTTATGGCAGAGGTCATAAAATTGAAAGCAACAAAGTTGACCAACCACATTAGCGTCTTGAGCGTGAGAATTATGCATATTTTCACACTTCGCATCATCATTGCTTTGAAAAGTAATAGCACACTGTTTTTGGATGAATAAAGTTTTGGAACCACGAAACAGTTAACAGTACATATACTAATCAAAACGAGGTAGCATATGTAAGGATAATAGGCGGAGTGGCCCAAAACAGTTCGGGTCATAATTGTGTACGTTTGACATTCTGATCGTCCTCAAAACTGGGCCACGCTTTCAGTACCACACTGTAGAACCAAATGAAAGGTCGAATGTTTTGGCAATCTTGAAATTCCATTAACGGCAGGTCGCGTGTAGTGCGTGGGAACGACATTTTAAAGGTACAATGATTCTCTTTGATGTTTGTGACGAATAGAATAGGCGTAATGATGTGGAGGACGACTGACTGGTTGTTTTGTTATATTGGCAATAGTGGCCCCCATTGCGAATTCTGCTGCTCGAGAAAACGTTTGAAGTGCAAACCATGGCCACGGTAGCGGTGGAATTTCAGAGGAAGCTAGGAATCCATAAGGACTTAGAATACGAATCAATTCTCCAATGCACAGTAAAACTCCAAGGATTGCCGTGATGGACGTGTATTTGATGACTTTGTGGACCTGCGAAAAATCAAAATCCCACATTTAGATATTTCAAAATATTTTTGGAAGATCCGTCGAAAATATTTTTTTTTCACAATCTAAATTTTTTGCGTGAATACTCAATTTAGAAGAGCCTCCGAAAACTACTGTCATTCAACTATGCCAAGTTGTGGTAGCACGCACAACACCAACTCGTCATTCATGGAAAACCGAAATCCCCTTCGTGACAGAAAAGATAATAGAGAAACCAGAAAAATAAAAGGGAAACGTTGCTAAACGGACTACTACATATTAAATGGTGAGAATACGCCAACAGAAAAGAATAAAGTACTTGAGTAGTAGTTTCTTGTTCTGTTTCGTGTGTTTTTAACGGAAATAAGGTACTATAAGCAATAACTCAAGTCTCAATTCAAGGCAAACAATTTGGACGGCGGTACTAATAGTGTACACGCACCTGATTTTTCCTGGATAGTTTTCGACTCAGACGATAGTCCAGAGCTGTTTGATTAACGTAAGCGATATGTGACAAAATTGATTGTAGTGTAAAGTCAGGTCCTCCGGTCATGGTTAAGAGGCTCTCAGTTCCAGTCCCATTCCTGTTGAATATTACACACAATAAATTAATGTTTCCCATTCGTATGTTAGAATTGATGAAGTTTCAAGATTTGACCTTCGATCTTATACATTTTATGACGAACCAATAATTTAATAAACCTGAAAGCAAAATAATTCGGACAAAGTAAGAGACCCTCACTAACGAAAACTAATGGCTGGTCCGTTAAGTGAATTTTTCCATCCAACTTTTTTTACGGGTTATTACGAATGGAGAAAAAGTACAATCTCTAAGTTTTATCTTGAGAAAAGTTTACTAAGAGCTGTAATTCAAAAAGTTGCTCGAATTTATCTTAGGAGCTGCCCAAACATCCGCGTATTTTATTGTGGAAAATGTGTTCACTTTCGATTTGGCCTTGGCGAAGGTACGTACCCCTAGTTGTGGGAGCGCATTCACCACAGATTGAATGTCCTAGGGATCGAACCCTCGTTACTGACAAATAGTAAGTAGTTTTATCGCTCACAAATGAGAATTAATGATTACTTCGCGAGTGAATTTCTTCATCCGGCTTACTTTTGGATTATTATGACTATTAGTAATTTCTCTTGGGCTTTCTTATCTAGAAAAGTTGTAATTCAGAAAAAGTTGAACCTGTCCGCATTGGCTTCATTGGCACTGTTGTCCATGGACTTCCTTGACCCCCTTCTCTTATCAGAGCCTGAGACGTTCAGATTAGAAGCACCACTAATAATCCCGGCCAACTCTTTATCATCCTTTTTCTTGGTCGTCGTCGTCGTCGGAGCCCCAGTCTCATTCTCACACCAAGTAAGACTTTTCTTCCTAGCGGCAAAAATTTCATTCTCCGTTGAACTACTGTCTCTTCTAAAACTCAGTCTTCTTGAGGATGATGAAGACGATGAACCATTCCGAAGAGCATGACCACTCCCTCCACTTTTTTTCCTCGGGAGGACAGGGCTTGGCGGTCGGACAAATATATTAGTTTGGCTTGATGAACCATTTGCTCCAATCTTATTTGATGATGAAGTCCCAGGGACTGGTGTGGATGGGCGAGGATTAGAACTTGACACGCAGGGAACGTCCACTGAAAATAAATTATTGGAATTTATATGTACATTTGATACCGAATGAGAGAGTTAAGAACACAAACAAAAGGGCTCGGGGGTTTGTGACCAAAACTAAGTAATTAGAGCATGTCTCCCATCCCACCATGATAACATTTCTAGACCAAATGCCTTCTGGGACATCACTAATAAAGGTCAGTAATGTAAGAGTGTCTGCTGAGAACAGAAAGTCTAATCTCTTCCACTTCGATAAACCTTGCGTCGTTGCGTCATGAATTTAAGATGTGTCTTGAATCAAAATTCTATCAAATCACTTCATAATTGTCCAATCAGATGAGAGGTTGAAGCACCTGGAATATTATCACAGGCTTTGTTCCATCCGAATCTGTATATTATTTCTTGTGATTCTCTATCGTAGTTCGCCTGCATCTCTATCGTTTTACGGGGGTTTACATTTTTAAATAATATGTATCAGAATTCCTATGGAAAACTAAGGTGAAAGCACCAGCAAACTTCATATTTGGTCAGCTTGACCTAAATGGTAGGATTCTTTGATCTATAGGAATTTGTGCTGAAATTCCAGTAGGTATACGTACATTTTGACTATTCAACAGTGTAGTGTGTGATGGGTGAAAGGAAAACTTTTTGGCTTTCACTCTTTAAGCATCTACCATTACTTTTCATTTAAAAGGAAAGCCGACTTTGCCAACTTGGCTTTTTGTTTGCTGGAAAACACCAAATGTCATTCTTGTCATGTGGTTTAACAACCCTGATTAAAACTAGGAGAATGACTTGACACGTGAACAAAAGTGTATTGAGGTGAAATAAAAAAGAATTGGATTGACAGGGCACGTACAACTGTCATTAAGTCGAGAGGAGTCCGAGGCCACAGAAACTGTTCTATCATTCTCATCCGTGATTTTTATTTTTGGCGTGCTTGACTGAAGAAGAGTTGGAGCGAGGGCTGCAGTTAATGAAGAAGCCAAGTTCTGGCCAGGAGCCATCAGACTTGCCATCATCAGTCCAGCCACTCCTATCATTCCAAAACAAAAAAACACACAAAGAACCACAACCAATCAAAATCAAAAGTCAATACCAATTTCCACTCTTAACTACATTCTAAGGAAAAGAACCACTCATGTCAATTTTCTTTTCTTTTCAGATAACAAGGGTGAACTTTCTTCGGGAAAGAAAGTCTCATCTTCATCTGAGTAAAACAATATTTTGCTTCTACAAGAAATCATCTCGACGTCTTCACATAACACAATGAAACTGACGGAAGAGAAATGTAATTTATCAAAGCTTGTAAACATGTTTACAATAATAAATTATCTTCCAAGTTAATTTGAGCTCAGACTATAAATAGCGTATGATTTCTTCGAAAATCTTCACGACACTGACAAAAAATGCTATTTTGCTAACAAATGCTAGATTGAACTTCAGTTTTCTGAATCCTGATTGTAATGTTGGAAATAATAATCTCTCACCTTTCTCATTAATAGTAGTGGCACTCGGTCCATCCTGAGGAGGAACTCCTAGAATCCCTAAAACCCGTTTTCCAGCATAAAGAAAAGTTCCGCAAAGGAATAAACCCCAGAGAGTAAATCCGAATTGAAACACCAATTTCACCACCTATGCGTAAAAGTTACAAGTAGGTTTGTGTGGAATACAATAGAATAGAATTGAGGAGAGACGAAAGTGCATAGCAAATTTAATACTAAATCGAAAAATCCTAGCTTCTTTGGGCTTGACGTTCCTAGTCCTAGTCCTCACTTTCTCCCTGAGATTACATTTGTATTGTATTGTTTTGTGAAAGGACGGGAAAAGTAGTTTGCTAAATTGAATACAATAAAGTGGAAGGGGAAAAGGAAATGGAGGTAGTAAATTGAAAAGGAAAAGAAAAAAGAAGAAGAAACCCTTTTGAATCTTGGAAACGAAGAAAAGCTGTTAGTTACTAACGTAAGTAGACACAAGATAAAGAGGGAAAAGAGAGTCAGGTCGGTTTGGCTTTGGTCCAATCGTAACAAATCCTACTAGGGTGACTCGATTGTATTATAATGAATCAATTAGGGTTTCCTAACGACCTGCAAACGACATGGGGAAAGTACATACGTTGGGTGTACTGAAGTGACATAATGACGCCAAGGTAAATTGCGTTATGATTCTTCCGCCCAACCCACTCGATTAACAATTTTCTACGAGAATGAGAAGAGCCAATTGTAGGATTCTCTTGAAGTCTCCTAGTAAATCTGCACTATATGAACTACTTGCATGACAAGGACTTGATTTTAAATTGGGTCATGCAATCACAGCACGACAGAGCTCACAAGATTCTCCTTGCATTTTAACATTTTAGCGTATTCGTTCAACCTTTCTCGGTTCCTATGGGTCTTGTGACTGACTGTGTCCTGGAAGTTCTGCTTCTACTACTAGCTGTATGCCTACCGGTTATTTCTGGTGTGCTATCAAATCAAATTTTCTGTGAGAGTTTTGCATTCAATCGTATTTCTGCTCTCCCATGCAATCTGAATACAAATATACTATACTCACGGCATGTTCATTATTCATATTTGAGTAAACGGCAGCCGCAATGACGACAAGGAAATGAACCGTAATAATAACTGAGAGACAAGTTTTCTTCCGTAACTTCTCTGGTCCGACTTCAAGCTGCTGAAATCCCATAAATTTTATGAAACATTAGTCAAAATCAATATCAAAAACTAGTGTCATTAAATTTTTCGTATTGGTTAAACAATGGACTCGCGATCATTCCAAAGCAACAATGACATTCAACTAAAAGTAAGAAAGTGGTTTAATCAACAAAACGTCAAATTAAATCTTAGATGTTTTACTCAATTTTCCCATTTCCGGTACACTGTGGTCTTTAGGAAACGCCTGCGACATACGCATGCATTCAAGTTAGAGCCAACCGAAGACTTGGAAATTCTGTGAATCGCTATTATAAAATCCTTTCTTGACTATTCCGCACCAGATTTTCTTTTGAGGTCATGATTTGCATGAAAGAAAGTGGAGAAAGTCAGTCTGCATTGCAAATAATGGAAAGCCGGAGGGATCTGTGTGTGAAGAGGACTTGATTGAAAGTCTCATCTCATTGTGTCCAAAGTCATGTACAGAGTAGTGCATGCATTGCTTGCTTACTCCAGTGATGAACTATCTTCGCCTTTCTTCCTTCAATCTATTCTTCCTGGTCTGTGTTACGTTTTGTAGCTAAAGCTAAAAGGTCTACAATTCTCTTTGTAAATAGATTTTGTATCTAGAATATACAGTCGACGGGGCAGGGGTAATGTAACTGAATAATACAATCAGTTCCTTTAGTCTTTTAGACAATTCAATCCAAATGCCCCAGGCCCAGTGCAGTCAACAGTAATTTCCTTTCTTCTCTTGTCCTTTATCTTGTAGGGTGTTTCAGTGAATATTGTCGTATTTGGTTACACGGGTCTAAAGAACATGTAAAGGGCCATCGCGTACTCCGAGTTTTTGGTTTAGCGTAAGATGTACAGCTAAACTAGTTTTTTCAATTGCACACCTGGCTGGTCAGATAAGCAACTGAAATTATTTCTAAACAATTCAACAACTCTCGTGTAGTGAGTAGATCCTTACGGTTAAACCATTTGAGAGTTCTTCATTATGCAGATGGTGCTGTGACGAATACGTGGGAAGAATTAAAAATACTTTCACTGCTTTCCCCAAAATTTTAATTAATATTATTATGTACTCTTGACATTTGTTAGGTTTTTCTGGTTCTGCAAACTACTCGTAAAAACTGTAGTACACATTAGAAGCACAACCACTTTTATTCAGATTTCAAGTGAATTAACTACATTGCTACACTACTAGCATTAACTTTCCCGTTTCAATTATTCAATTTTGAGAGGCTTTTACAATGTAAGGTAGTGGTGCAAGTAACCTTCATAAAACAGGCGCTTCCAAGTATAAACACCAGAGACTTAATGAATACAAAATAATAGGAGTGCCACACGCTGGAGTAAATTAACCACATGTGCATTGTGCATTGGCGCAGCATAGTCATAAAACGGGTAAAAGGCAAATGCAAAATGGTACGTATTAACAAACTTACTCAACTAATTCACAGAACATCAAACAAACACAACAGGGACAATTTGTGCATTTAGGTCAAGGAGTGTTTAGAATGGTAGAGGTTGGAAATGAAATTCATAATCGGATCAAACGTGATTTTAAGCTTCCCTGCTTTTCCTGTCCTGTCATTCACCATAGCACTCTTGTTATTTACGCACGCACTCTATTTTACGATAAATTAATGAAGCCAGACATCATTTTGAAGAACGACAAGTAGTTTAGTTCGAATTCCCGAGTGACTGGAGTGAGTGCAGTTGTGTGCCTCACTGATATGATAACTATTGTCACCCAGAAGAACTTTCCTTCCTTCTCTTCAAGCCCAAGTCTTTCATGGTTGAAATCCTGATTTTGACGTCAAAGCAAATTATGCAAACATGTCAAACTCCAACATCATTTACGTGTAAAAGTGTTCCAAAACTTGTCATATTGTGCTTAATAATTACACGCGACGACCCGGAAAAAAATGTTGGCCATCATTATACATACAAATGATTGTCAAATGTCAAGTACTCTTTTCAGCAAAGACATCTTTGTGACAGTCAAATAGAGTCATGATTACTAGGGCTTAATATGTTTAGAAACACAAAATTCAGTGTTACTAAAATGCCTATTCCACGTATCAGAATACTATATCTATTTATCCGGAATAATGTTCTAACCCTGACCAACTATATTTACAGAAACCTATTCTAGGATCAGATAGTAACCTAGCAAAGTGCCTCCCGGCGTATAAAAAATATTGCAGAGAAAATCAAAGAAAGACGAAAAACGAAAGGATCAAAGGAAATGCTGTCAGAATTTTAAATTTGATTTCTCTGAAGATTGTAGTCTTAAACATGAGAGTACGTGTGTGTGGACTGTCTGCTTTTGACTTCAAAATCTAGTCGTGCGTCACTAAATGAAATAAGCACTTAACTCTTTTTTTTTCATTCAATTTGTACGAGCTGACAATGAAACCTTTCGAACTCTTTAGAAAATTATAACATTAGGAGGCCCATTCACCGAATATAAAATATTTAACAATTTACATCTCAAAAGGTTCCATTGTGAATAGGACTTCGAGCCTGGTTTACTATAAAACTTAGAAAATGTAATTTGACACTAAATATTATTATTTAATCGATCGCTTGGGCAGACAAAGACGACATCACTTTGAATGTCCCGTTATATAACTAGTTCTTCTTCTTTAACCCTTACTCCAAGACAGAATCCGGAAATATTTGACCACCAAAGCAAACCACCAAACGCACTATAAGATATATAAGTGGGGGTGGAATAAGGGATAAAACATGCACAAATATTTGGAATCCTGCGTACAAAGTAAATGGCCACAAATTATTAAGCGGAATCGCAAGAAGCAGCAGAAAAAAAAATACAATACAACACTACTATTCGCGGAACATACCTGTGTGAGCTGAAGAAATGCAATTTGAATGAGACTGAAGGACGAGATGAGGCAAGGGAAGCCCAAATCCCATAAAAGAGACCCCATCAGAACAGGCAGAGTCTACACCAAAATATATTAAAATTCATATTTAGGACATTCTTTTTGTCAAGAGCGTTTTGTTCATATTGTCTCTCGAATATCTGGAGGATCTTTCTTCATAAACTAGTATTGCAGTAAAACCTTGCAATATTTTGAAATGCCATCCGTCACTATAATTTCACGAGCTTCGTTTAAACTACTCAGAAAATAAACTCGAAACATAATAAAATTCTAATAATAGCAAAATAAGTTTTAGTCCGAAATATGGTAGAGCTGGTTTCTGGATGATCGCATGAGGTGCCAGGCACGGCGCACTCAAATGTCAATGTAGATACCTACGAAACAAATAAATGGACAGCTGAAGGCACAAACTACAATGTTAAGGTGCCATCATAATATAAAGAAATCTGAAAGTCCTGTCTGGTGGAGGTACTGGCATGAAAGCCATTTGAAAATAGTTAATGGTCTCACAGCTGTTTGTGTGGTTTGGAGGTGTGACAGGTTTCCATGCTTGAATTGAGACAAGCCTGGCCCAGTCTAGTCAAATATTGACTTTGACACTGACAACTTAATGCTCACTCTTGTTGGTGTGCAAATATTCCAAAAGAGATTCAACTCTCGTTGCCCTTTGAATCCATAATTCGTAAGCCCTCTGATAACTGCTAATATTTCACACATGAATTTGTTAGTATTGGGTTGTATTGATTTATTGGGAAAAACAAAATAGAAAACTTTATTTTATGCCATGTCCATATCCCGTTGTCAATCATTCTGACACTCAAATCTCGTCCGACACTGACAGAGAAAGTTGTTTTCACTAACTTTCTCTTGTGAATTGGAAATTCGTTCCAAGTCCTTCAAAACTGAGACAAAAATTGGTAGGATCACATGTGGACCGAAAATGCCTGACGTTGAATGTCAATTAAGAAGACATTTTAACGTTCCTTAGTTTTGATTCTTAGCGAGCGTTCGTTCACCTGAGCAATTCATTTACGAATCCACTCTAAAATCATACTCTCGGACTCAATGGGAGCACTTTTCTGAACGGAAATTTGATTTATTAATGGTTTCATTGAAAGAGTAGTCGGCCGTCGTCGTCCCCTAGAAGTTTTGTGTCTTCATTACTACGTATCCGGCTTGTCAAGTTCTGCCGTTCATTTCCGGCCATTTTCACCTTTCCGTAGGAATGAAATGAATGACGGGTTTTCAATTCATATAACCCACCGGTACTCACAGTAATGAATTGAGGACAGTCGTAGCCCTAGTGTTCGAAAATTCAATTTATTCTTCCAAGGAAACTTTTTTTCCTGGAATGGGAATATCCAAGTTTTGTTCAGTTGTAGGTGTATACATAGACATATCAAACCCTTCAGCCATTCAACCTCTGCCCTTCTGAAACTCAAAACGTGCACGACAAGACTTCCTACACGCATTAGTCAGCTAATAAAATTTTCGTACAAAACATAATTTTTAGGTACAGATGGACAGTCCAGCAGCATAGAATTGATTATTGAATAAAATACATATTATGAGCAACTTTCGCATAACCAATGAGATCTTTCTGGGCCATGAATACCAAAAAATGTTTTTTCTTAAATAAAATGTATAACGTCAGAAAACCTTCTGAATCGACTTAGCATCCAACACATGGAATGCTGAAACTTAAAGCTTCAGTACACGTAGAAAATTACCTACATAGATTTCTCAATCGTAATTTTTGTGCGGTCCTTGCGCTTAGACATCTAGTTACGACTTACGACTCGGATGAAAGGAAAAATAACTTTACTTTACACGAGGAGAAAGCATGAAAAGAAATTCCTCTTACGTTTTTGAGACCGTACGGGTCAATGAAAAGTCCAGCTGCTCTTGAGACGCCTAGGAGACACAGGAAACTGTTGATGGTGGACATGTATGGTCGAGTGGACAGTTGAGACCTAAATTATACAAGTACAGAATTATAAGAGGGCAACGCACCATGACGTCCAGAGCCTTTCGTCTAGAAAACTACACTAACGATAAGTAGTTAGTCAAGTCATTTCTTTCTAAGTCTAAAAGTAAAGAAAGCTTGGGAGACTGAAAAAAGTGAAAAAGAAACATGGGGGTTGCCGTTGCAGTGCAGTTCCTATGGACATGACATGACCGTACGTTGTCGTCAAAAATGAAATTTTGGTCCAATGAGTAAACCAACCATATGTTCGCTACGGGCCACGTTAAAAAGAAGTACAACAGAGCACGGACTACTAGTCGGTCGATATCTCATTTTGACTGACTACTTGTACTTGATCTTGGTCTGCTGCGGCTGAGTGAGTCGCGTGCAAGGAAAGTTTTTATACCTCATTTAATTTGTAAGGCAACTTTTATCTACTTTTTTTGTGAGAGCGCCAAACGCAACCAAGGTTTTTTAGGACACACTCCTAATGTAAAGTAAAAAAGCCATTGTCATTCTAAACTTTATTCTCTTCAAAACCATCTAACTTTCCTCTCTTCCTTTTCCTGAAAGCTTACCGCGCGGCTAGATGAGCCGAAGCATGAGCTCGGAAGTCCATTTTATTTAAAACGAAACCGTGATGTTGTTTTCTCTTCCCCGTTTTCTTTTGCTTCGCTTGTGTGGTCTACTCCTATTGTACACATATTTACGAGGATGGTCAAATTACCTCGCTTGATTGCGTATGCACATGTAGAAAGAGATAGGACATTATGTATGATTTTGGAAAATTCACTACAGAATTCCTTTGATGTTGGAGATTTTTATAATGATTCAATCTGAATGTCTTTGGCAATAAACAAAACACCAAGTCATTGTTGCATCTATTGTGGCAGACCGAATTCAGATTATTTGAAAATTTGCGAAGAATGCTTATATCGAATATTGAGGACTTGCCTTTGAGAAAGTCAGATCAATTGATTTCAATATTTACAAAGGCTTCTCTAATCCTGAATCCTGACTGTCAAATATTTGCGGATGACATGAAAAAAAATCTGGCACAGATGGGAATAAAATGAGAAGTGAAAGTAATATTCTCACTCAGCGTTCAATCAAATGAATCAAATTCGTTGGAGCGTATAAAAACTTCCCCCTTACTTGGCGCTTTAGAAAGGAGTCTAATGTAGCGTGGAACAGATGGAGATTGGAAAGATAACGCATTTAAGTCCTCCATGGCATACCATGTACTAGAACCGGTTCTAGGAATGGCGGAAGTGTTAAGATTAAGACTGTCCTACTAGCACAAGTCATATTAGAATTTGTTGTCACATAAAAGTAAAAGAATTTCCAAAAACAATTTTTGGTCCTTTCCCTTAAGGTAAAATATTCTAGAACTACGACTGAACACTCTTCAGTCATTTCCCTAAAGAAATAAGTCTGTCGTCAGTCGTCCTCGTCACTTACCTTAAATTGAGTATGGAGAAAAATGCGTAGAATGCAAGAAAAAAGAAGAGACAGGCGAAGCCGTATGAGTGAAGGAAGAAAGCCCATTTCAAGGTTGAATGAATAGAAGACAATTCTGGAGTGTAGTACAAATTTGGAAACTCATCACGGTTGGTTAAATCATCAGAGCAGTTTGGATTGATGTTATGGTTGTCATTCTCATCACTCATGCTGTCGTCTTCATAGTCACGAGAGAGTTGGCTCTCATTCAGGTCTATTGGGACAAACATGAAAAATGAGTTTCGATTTTACACAAAAAATCCTCTGTATAATTTAACTTCATTATCCTATTATATTTACGTCCACCCACCACATTTTCGAGTGCAGCGTAATTTCAAAGGTAGCCCACACAAACTCTATATAAAAAACTTCTTAGAATCGATTCCACTGCAATCTTTGCTCGTCTTAAAAATTAGCCACGATTTATAGAATTAGAAAGTCAAGGAAAGTTTCAACCTCTGACATTTATCGTCCGGTCATGCTTAAATTCATGAGACTTGAAATGAATTCACTATGAGGAAACAAACAGGAATATGGCAATCAGACTCCAAACAAAGAAACGTTAACCCAATTTTTGAGAGAAAGTAGAAGTGAAAGTTGTAATGGCTTTCACCATACTGTGAATACTAAGGAAGGAAAGGAAAGTGGTGTGGTTTGGTATGAAAACATTTGAGTTTGAGGTGACGTGACTAAAGTTCTAACTAGGAACTATGAAACAAAGAGCTAAAAAATTCTAGAGTGCAAGGTCAAGGCATGACATTTATAGTAGGACGATGGACGAGCACAAGAGTTCTCCTCACTACTAATTCTGCTAGAGACCACTTTCGCGGTTTCAAACACTCACGCTTGCGTAACAGATAAGATATGTATATAAGCAAACCATAAACTTCAGACTCAGCAAAGTGTGACAATATTTAGTGGAATCTCTCCATTCTCTTTCGCGTCATTCCATTCCCCTGACTTTTTACGAGCAATTATGGTGTTAGAATGGGTTTTCGGAACTTAGGAACGCACATGCATTCGTCATGTAAACGCGTTTCTAAGGATTTTACTCTCACAATAGTCTGAGATTTATCTCTAAAATTGCATTCAAATGCACTGAAGTGTGATATGAACCTTTACATTTACAGGGGCCAGGCGGTCGAGAAACACTGAGTCAGTTTTATTGTGTAATATCCGATATATGATATAAAGTAATTATGATGTATTTCATTTCTGCTGCATTGATTTCAGCTAATCTCACAGTATGAGTCTCCCTTACTACTCAAATAATAAAGTATAGCACAATCTCGGTATAACGTACTAAAATGGGCCATAGAAATAACGAATGTAATAAATATCACAAGTTAAAGTATCGCCAGTATAAATCATAACAGCTTAACAGTTTAAGATTTAAACGCTATAGCGGTGCATTAAAGACATTTTTCAAAACTGGCTTTGGGTTAAAAACACGTAAATACCACTATTTCTAAAAATGAGACCACCGTTTGTTATTAAAGATTGTGAGCTCGACATGCCTTCATTTCTAATGGTAGTAAAAAGTTCTATTTTAAGACGAAATCCTTCTTGCCCTTTAATCGACAGTAAGTAAGTGCACATTGGTAATTCATACCTGTCGTCAATTACGTACAACTTTAAACATGAGCTTCCCCCGATTTGATTCAGACATTGGATCACTTTGTTCGTATTAAACTGGAGACGAGGATTTTGATTCGTAAAGAGAATCTTTTATCTCTCAAGTGTTCGAATTAGTTAGTACGCATTCGTGCAAAGAAAATCATTCAAGGCTCACACTTGAGACTCTGTAGTAGTAATGGGCACTCGCTCTCACTACTCTATTTTATGAGCTGGATGGATCAAATCTGAAGTTTCAAGAAGGAATAAGAAAACCACTCTTCCACTTCCTTCCAAATCGTCTTAGCGTGATACGTAATTTGGTTTGATCTTGAAGACTAATGAAAGGTTCCTATCGAAATGTTTATTCTATGCCTATGTGGGCGTGTGTGCGTGCATCAATTCCAAATCGATTAAATATGAGCTGCAAAAACTGTTAAAATATTCCATCCCATATTGACTTTTATTAAGTTATTTCTTCAATTAGCTATGTAAACAAATGTAAGTTGATTGAATCAAATATTAAACTTACTCAGATTCCCTGTCTCGAAAGTTGTAATATTCCTATGTATTTACTATGCAAGAATTTTGAGTTTGCACCAACTACAGCGTACTACCGCTTGAGATTCTGCTCTCATTTCCATTTATAACGAACTTCAACGATTGATCCAATAAGTCGCCCAACGTTTGTCTACCGCCCCCTCGGCCGACAAAAGTATTCAGTGAGGTATTACGATATGGAAGAATAATCTTTGTGTGCGAGCATGTTCCAAGGTACCCGTCCTATCTTTTCCATATAACCCTTGACATTTTCGTTCTCCATGTTCAAACTTATTTAGAAAACGGTATATGTAGTGTAGCTTTTTGAAATTCGTACAACAGTTCAAAAAAACTAACGGGCACATATTTCGTATATTGGTTCGATGAATCTTTAACCCATTTTATGCTTAGAGAGGAATAACTGGTTGATAATAAGAATCTTTACAGTTTTAGAAGAGAAAAAATATTTTTTGGGGGCTATGACTTAACTGAGTCTGTCGTCTGTCGAGGTCACCACATTCTCGTATATACGAATGCATTGTTCCTTAAACTAAATATACCCCCAGAAGTAATCAATCGGGTGAAGGAGGAATCACGTCGATTCGTGTATGTATAAATAATTGGCTGCATGACTAACTGACTGAATGCTTACAAAGAACACATTTATCCTTGAAAGCAGCATTAAAATTTCACTCCGCTTCCAATCCTCTGAATCATTTAATTATACTTGTCGTTCTTCCCACTAAATTGAATGAAACCTGAAAACGTGATTTCAGTGGAGAACCCTTGCCTTGTTATTCTTCTCTTGCTATTGAAATTCTCGACATCACTGCCGTAAGGAATAACTTGTTTGAGTTGAATTGAAATCAGAAGTTCAGAACACAATCAAATGAGACGATCACCTACCTAGGCTTTCTATGGCTTTCTCCACATCCTGCCCAGAATGTAAAATACCGTCTACTTAACCCATTTATACATTTAATTAACTGTGATGTAATGTGATTGGACTTTTGTATGAACTGGAATTGAGTATACATGTTGTTGGTACTGTCATTCATAATTAATTGTACTTGTTCCATTCCATGCCATGCTTACAATAACGTACATTTGTAGTGACAATGAAGTCGGACACAATTACTCCACGGCTCATGAAAGTGAAAAGTAGCACAACTGTGGCCTGAAGGGAAAAAAGTGTGTTCATGAGAACTTTTCGGGGTTAATAGGTGGTGGCAAGCAGGACCGTGCCCTAATTTAGCACAGAAAAATTGAAAATGTCTTATGAGTGCACATGGTTTGGTGAAACCATGGAAAGTGCAACTTTCACAAAATTTAAACCCTAAATTATCGAGTCCAGTTTAAAAGTATCACCCACCTACCTATGCTAGTAGTTATTTCAAGTAGTTACAGCTCGAACCAACTAGCCACAGAATTAAAACAATCTAATTGGCCCAACTAGACTACATAATTAATCAATTAGCAATTTAATCCACTCGCCTACGATTTCTAAGCTAATTTTTAGCTGAAGTAGTATAATTCCTTTTTTACTTGGAATCTCAATTAAAGGAAATACAGTGCAGTGTAAGCTGAACTGGTTTTGTTTTATGTTTTTGAATAATAATTCTCTTCAAAGAGTAAAATTGTACTTTGAATCCCCACACTTTGGCTGAACAAGGTAACCTAGTTAAAGTACAGAACATGAATTATGCATTTATGTTTGACTAAATCCTACAGAAGGATTGTTTGCTTTTGTCTTGCCTTGTTTGTGTAGAATGAATGATACGTAATTTAAGTTCTCCTGTATTTGAACAAGTTTTTCAAATTAATACATGACTGACTACAAAAGACCATGGAATCAAGCCATGCATGTTTGCCCATTCCAGTGCCGCCAGCCTTAGAAACTTTAAATTCTACTATATTTAAAAACCTGGATGAGTATGCGTACGTAATATGGAGCAACACGTAGTTTATCGTTGAAATAAAATAAGCCATCCAGACACATTGATTCAGTACCTGGAATTCTGGAATATAATCTCAAAAGGGTCTTATTATTTTCACATTTTCCAGAGGCGAGATCGGAATACCTAAAAGACCATTTGAAAAGGATCATGAATTTTAAATGAACTTTCCGTAACTGAACGTATTATGAAGATCTCAAGAATTAATCCAGGCATTCGGCCTGAGTATTTTTTCCCCGTTCGTATAAACAGGTGACAATTTCTGCTCAATCTATAGCAAGAAATACATTAATTATACTGGAAATGTATGGCCGTGGACGTTTACGTGCAATCTCTACTTTGCACCATAAATTTTGATGACCCCTTGATTCATAAAGTCATGTCGTAAGAGCAGTTTGGAGTCCTCATAAAATCTCACATAAAATCCTACAGCGTTGGTGCTGAAATTAATGCACATTTATCCTTCAACAGGCAGAAGGAGTAGAAAATTTTGTTTTATTTCTTCTTCCGAAGTGTCGTTCTCCCTTTACTTCTTCTTTCGCCTTTTCTAATGAAAATGGAATGGAACGGAGAAGTAGATTAATCGATTTCCCATTGAAGAAATGTCCTTTTTCCTTTTCGTATTTCCTTTGCAATGGATGGAATAGGAAGGAAATACATTGCATCACACTATAACTTCCGAAGAAAATTACGACAATTTCTTTTCTACTTCTATTCATGACCAAGGATGTTGCGAAAATATTGTAGATCCATTCAATATAGGAATTGTATAAAATATGACGTAAAAGAAACGTACGTGTGTGCCTGGAAGATCACTGATAAAAGTGTGAACTCTTCTTACTGTTATTATCATGATCAGCAGAAACAACTTGCACAAATTTTCACCTATCATTTCTACCCAATTTTGTTTTCCAGAACACAATTTAGGTTCTGGTACTTTCCATTTACTGCGAATGCCACGAAGCTTACCTCACGTCGTCAAAATTTAATTTAGTTTCAAATGATTAAAAGTTTTGCAATTCATTCTTATGATGCGGTTTTTCCGTCCGCTTCTGATTAAAACCGGTTGTGTTCTTGTGCTGTGTTTTGTCTGTCTATTCTGAATGGATGACCGCATTTTCCTTCGGGGGAGAAAATTGCCTCCGTTTTCCTTGATACACAGTGTGGGTCGGAGAAACTCTTAGCAAATAATTTATTTACGAAGAAATGTTTGGAATTCTTGGGCTCGGAGTTTGCACTGCAGTTGCGTTCAAACTATCAGGTGTGAATACTTTGGAATTCCTCCTCAGTTAATGATCCGAACAAATAAAATTCTCCAGACTTCTAGGAAACATGCAAAAACATGCAAAAAAGGTTCGAACGACTTTCAAAAGTGGAATTTAAATGGAAGTTTTAAAATGCCAGATTAACCACACAATAGCTCAAGAGAAAATTAAATGAAAGTGGCATCATCACCATTGGAAGAGATAAGCAAATAAGTGTAGTAACAAATTTACCCTGAATATTTAAGGAATTCGGATACATTTGCAGAAATATTTCGTGTGTACCGTTGTTACAAGTTGAAAAGTCGAAATGGAACGGTTCTACGTATCAATTATTGGGAAATTTTTCGGAAACTCAAAATATTTGGTCAAGTCGAATTGAACATACTGTACTGAAAAAAAGTTTTCCTAAACGCAACTTCAGCCGGAAATATTGGATAGATTTCAATAAAATATTTAAATTACAGGATAGCGAGTGAAAGGTTACTGTTGAACAGACAAAAGGTTCTACTCTATTCAACTCCAGTTTGGTCCCATGAAAACTTTTGGAAGTCAAAAGTCACTCTCACTACCCAACCACACACACTATCTTGGATCGATAAAAAAACTATCTCAATTCTTTATCCTTCCTTCCCTGGGTAGACAGCTTGGGAACCCGGCTTTTCACATCTTTTACCCCCGAATTTTTTACTCTGTCTTTCTTGGGGCATAGGTTGTGGCTGTGGCTGCCACTGTATTAGCAAATGTTCTTCCACCAATTTCTCTGGTAGATATTTCGGCTTCTGTTTTATTGCTTCGTGGAGTGCGTGCAGCCTAAATCTCACTTCGACTCAATTTTTTATACATCTAGGAGTACAGAGTTTGTTTTTGTTCAGGGCTTTTGTACCTAGTGGGAGTTTACGAAGAATAATGATTGGAAATTATTTGGGTCGAATAAACAATTTCTTTCATCAGAGATAATAAAAGAAACGATACCATGGTTTAATTAACCTTGAATTCAATTGTGACATCCGACATTAGTGCTCAATATATATTCTCCGACTCAACAAAGTTTCGTATGATATTCTCAGCTGGAATTAATGAAGCCAATTATCAGATCTAGCGAATCCACTCAGGCGGACGCTTACGAATTTCTGAAGGCGGTTGAGTATACGAATTGAACAACTATGAACTTTGTAGGCATTTGACAAAAGGCTAATTTTGACCTGAGTTTCATGTGGTAGTGCACCAATTTTAAGCCCTCTGAAGCACAGTGCTGTAAAGAGCCCTTTTTGTGTAAAAAGAAACGACTACTTTTCCCTAGAATAACAGACTAAACTTGTCTAGGTTGAATGGAAGTCTCAACGCAATCTTCATGAAAAAACTATGTGGCTGCTTTGGTCCAGTCCTTACGACGAAAGTTAATTAAAGAAAATATTTTATTTTACAAATTTTCTACTCAAACGAGACAGTGGGACACTTAATCCTAATGCACACGAATTTAATGTAGCGTAAAGAGTAGTTCAATGTAGTGCGTGCGGTCCTGTGGTCTCCTCGGAAGGAAGCGGTCCGAGCCACTACTACTTCCGTGTCTTCATTATACAGACTCCGAGGTATTTATTTCAGTCATTAAAAATTCATGCTCTGTTGGGTTAGGATGTCGTGTAATGTTCTCATTTCCTGGACTGTCTTCTCATAAGAGTCACATTGAATTCGTCAGGAGAAAGTCTCTAATGAAATGGAAGAGAAAGTCGTAGCAACAGGCGGTTTCTAGGGCTGGGACCGGCTTAGTTTCATCTCAACTTATTTTTACCCACAGATCTGCGTTGGAGACGCAGACGGGATTAATTCTTTACTACAAAGTAGCATTGAGGTCTCTTACAAAATCCTTTCAACATTCCTGGTACCTATACATTGTCATTGAGTGTTACGGAAAAGTAAATAGCACGTAGGCGCGGCTGACAATAATACAATGAGATACTTGTTCAATTAGTTTGGTTATCTTTCATGTATCAGTTCATTCCATGTATCATTACTGCTTGATTCCAGTTTAATTACAAATATGTGGATTATGAGTTTGTTTGACCTCTGGCGAGGTTTGTTACTCTCAAAGTACACATGAAAAGGGTGATGCATAAGAATTTTATCAACTTTCAATTCGGATTAAAAAACTACCGAGGGAGAATTTAGTTTACCAAAGTTACTCAAGTGGATTCGGAGACATCCGTTTTAAGTTCAACAGAAATAATGGAGTGTATCACTGTGTGTTCTTATTTCCTGTGTCCTTTTAATCGACTCCTTTAAGTTTCACGCTGAGCTAAGAGCACTGTGAATGTTGTTTTTAGCACTTCGTGAAAGGAGGTTTATTTTTGTTAGGTTAGGAAACTTTCCGTCTTGCTAACTTCTTGATTCACTTTCCACGTTCCTGACTTAACTTCAACGACTTCCCTCTGTATTTAATCCGGAAGAAAACTGTGAGAGCCTTACACTCGATACTTTCTTATTTGTACAGAATTTCTCCTAAAGAAATGTTGTTCATGAATGACATGGAATGGTTCAGATATTAAAGGCATAATGTTACACGTTCTGTAACGTAAATTTTCATGGTAGTTGGGTCCGTACTGTTAAGAATCAACATTTCTCGTGTGTATATTATTCACAGCTTTGAAAAATTATAGCGAGAGAGAAAATTCATTTATAGGAATGTAGGATGTTATGTAGTAGCAAAACTTGGATGAAATGTGAACACACACACCCTACTGGTCACAGAATAAATATGAGATGAAGTTTTTACTAGGAGAAATAGAAGTTATGTGAAGTGATGCATGCATAATATAATCTAATGGTGGTTTCATCAGGTCTTTTTCCAACAGTCGCCTTGGGTAAACTCCCATGAGAAATGTAGACTTCAGCTAGTAAATTGAATTAGTTGATGTTAGTCCAGGAAATATGTATTTCCAGGGGAATCTTACAGGATACAGGATAGTGAATGTCTGTGTCGACTTTGGCCTTTTCGCAATAAGACCTGACTTAATGCTCAGGCAGGCATGGAACAAAATTACTTTTTTATGCTCCTTCATCTTCATAAAGACATGGAAAATGTAGTGGATGGGTAGCATTAGGCGGAATCCAATCGCTAATTCATATTCTTAAAGTCGTCGGTGAATCCACCAAGCCAAAGCCTTTCATATGTCTGTGAAGCTCTCAACATGGGTCCCAAAATCAACCCTTTGAATCTCCGGCCATTTTCAAATTCGTTCACCACTGCTAAAACTGCTGTACAGATTTTTCTTGAATAGAATGGAATAAAAGTATACGGTCGATTGAGCAAGTACGTGGGTTCACGGTATAAAATTTGTTCAGATTAAATTATTTTATACCCAGAAACTAAATAAAATTCGTCGTTAACACATCGGCAGACATACTCGAGTATTTTTTCCCCATGTGTAGAAAGAATGCTGGAGAATTTTTGAAAGAAATCTATGAATCAAGGTTTAGTCTAAATTCGTCGTGAGGAGTAAAGTAGCCTTCACCTGTCACTGTAGACAGAAATATATTTGGTATGCTGTTTATGCGCACTCCCTCGAAATTGTGCGCAATCGAAAAACATTATCAAACTCGACCTTCGTATTGTCACATTTTCAAAGCATTTGCATTCAAAGGATGAAGCACTTTAACAATACTAAGTAAGCCAAATTCCAGTCAGTTTGTGACAGCTAGAATTCCACTCTTGTGTTCAAAGAATTGCATTTTGTCCTAGACCTAAATTCCATTCCATAAAGAGTAATCTGCTTTCACATTGCTTTCTACACAGTACATACACTCCTACGCTAACAATCTGACTGAATCTTTCCTGTGGGAACATCAGGTGTTTGGACTTAATCTAAAAATATGGAAACTATATTACGTACGAGGTATACTATCTATACTTTCAAAAATTTTAGCGAGAAGAGGTTCTGCAATTGTGATCTACTGCAAATGACTTCATATCCTTACATTACTTTGCATTTTATATTGCCTTACATAAATAATCAAGGTGCTAGCGTGGCTATACGATTCTCCTTTTCCTTTGGCTTTCACTTTACTTTCACAGCGTTTTAACTTGTAAGTCTATAGGGAATTTATTACGTCTGGACCTAAATACTGCAACAGTATAATTTACCAAAGCAGTAATTCTGCAAAATATTGTTGGAGCAATTTAGTTGTGGATCAGGTGGTTGGGGCAGGGTGTTTCATTACTGTGTCTAAAACAATTGTGCCTCACACTCTCCGCTCAATTTGTTTGAGGAATGGCTTTGTGAATTCCAAGTTAAACTCCCTATAAAACGTACATCTAACTCTTTCCTGACAAGAGGGGATAAGTTATAAACCACCTTTATGTAAAAAAAAAACGTATAATTTTTGGTGTTTCCAAAATTATTACACCTTTTACGAGTAATTTATGTACAGAATATGGTGAGCTTGATATTAAATTCTGGATTATGAGGAATTTATCATTTCTTATTACGTATCTGAGTGCTTTCAGCCGCTACAGTAACTTGTAGCAGAAAATAAATTTTCATTTTGTTGTGAACACCATACGTGAACACCAGGTGATTTTAATATCACGGGTTCCAACTTTCACTACTGGTAAGCGAGAAAATTGCAATGGAAACGAATGAAAGGAAAATGAAAAAGAGACCGAGTTCTGTTCTTACCTGAAGCAGTCGTTGAGGTACACATTTGTTATGGGAAGGATTCACCTGTTGCCTCTGTCAAATATAAAGCACAGAATTCAACTCAGAAGACCCCGTTCTAGTAGATAACGGACTATTTTAACTTTTTGTCGTCTCTTGCTTTTACTCATGAGACAAGGACGACTCCTTAGGTTCAAAATCAAACTAGTCATCAGTCATTCCAAAACTAGTCAACTGAGTAAACAAACTATTGTTCCAAGGATATTCCAATTTCCTTGTCGGTCTTTTGCAGAACCTCTCAGGTATACTTCTACGCATTAGTTCTCCAACTTTGTACATTATATGTGGACTCGAGCAGTTTCAAGGAATAAAATAACAACAGTCATAGTTTACAGTTGTTTGCAGCTTCATTAGTTCAAGTTTGTTGCCAAAATTGTATTGTACTTCTTGGAAATTGAACCACTCGTACTATGGACAAAAATATTTTCTGCAGACTTGTTTCTCATCCGTACAACGAAGACGATTTTGACACTTGGAAGGAAAGTTAAAGAAATGATCACTGGGGAAATTCTTCTCTTTTTTTTCTGCCTCCTGGGATGGAATGTGGAAGGAACACTTTCCTGTTGGTTCTCCTCTAGTGGGTTTAGAAAAATAAAAGTTCCTGTGTTAATATTTACTCAAGTTAGGGTGACGGAAAGACAAGACTAACGACTACGAAGGAATATTGCGTTACCAAAAGCTAAACTTGAGCAATTCTAATTCTGTGGTTTACTTCAGATAAACTAGTTTTCTTCAAAAGGCAGCGGTGGTGGCGGTAGAGCTCGAATTACAAAGCGAAACTCCAAAATCATATGCCACTGGTAAATAATGACTTTGATTCGGAAGGTTGTGTTGGTAGCAATTCAGTTTGGAATTGAAAGAGACGCTAATTAATCATCCGCCCCTTTTATTTCATTTACAAAGTGGCACGTGTGGCTAATGACAGGAAGGAAAGGATTGAGATCATGATATTAGAATTAGAGACCACAAATATCAAACACCTTGTTTTCCAGCTTGCTGGACCCACGGCTACGTTCAATGTACTCCTTTGGGAGTTCATAATGACACCGATAATTACAGAGTGTGCGTAGTATCATATTACGTAGGATTTTAGACAACATATTTCAACTAAGTAGTATGCAAACGTCCTGACTGCTCGCAAGGCCACTTTAGAACTCGACTGCTTGTTATCTAACACTCAAATGTTCATTTTGTTGTAATAACACCCAATTATACAAAGATTGGTACGTCGATTCTCACTTGTCGAGAATTGAAACTAAGAATAGATTAACTAATTTAGGCCAATTTGGATGAATCGTCATTTCCTGTCAAAATTATATTAGTGAAGAAGCAGGAGTCAGAAGTAGAATTACTTTCATTCTATAAATAGCGTTAGGTGGAAAATAATTTTGTTGAGATTTTTGAATATTGCATTGAAATTTTGGTCCCCTACTTCCGCCTTAACAAATTTCATTTCAAGTTGCAGTTGATATTAATAACTTTGGGTCTAGGTTAAGAAATTTTCGGTAGATTGATGGTAATCCCTGACTTCTGTCTCCGCGTTCCATCTCAAACACCACAACTTTCCAAACTATTTCAGCTTAACCTGTCAGACTTTGTCTACAAATGTTTCTTAAAGTTTAACGCCAAAGTTTAAGCGACACGCCAATGCACTTAAGCACAACACAACAAATAACAAACGTGAACTTCTAAGGACAACTCGTGCTACTACTTTGTATATATTATTTTACCTGTCGCTTGAATATTCCGTACTATTGAAGTCTTGGATATTAAAGTTTTATGTATTATCGTGTTCTGTGTGGTATGAGTATTTCCAGGATGCAGACACCGGAATTTTTTCACTTGCTGTGCGGTTTGAATTATGTTAATATCACGATTCTTTTCTCTGGCAAGATAAATAAGATGAGTACGTGTCAAATAAATTTTTGTTGAGAAAAAAAATGGAATTCGTCTAATTTACATTCTGGAACATATGGGGGAAAGCGTGGAGTGAGTGAAACGTGCACAGAGATGATAGTGTTGTAGTGTGTCTTCAGACCTAAGCTAGTCGACTCTTGCACTACTACTCTGGTGAAAACTCAGGAGTGGAATGAGTACTCAACTCACTTTTACTTTACTTTCCGAGTCGCGTGCCTGGATCCTGTACTGCTTTTAGTTTGGGAAAAGATTTTAAGAGAACTTTCAAGTAGAGTTTTACGTATGTGTGTGTACTGTGAGTGGAGTTCAGTTCACTGGGAAGATAGCTGAGGCGGAAATATTGGGAGAAAGTTCTGGTAGGAGTGAAAGTCGAGCTTGCGCAGCCTCGGCTCTCTAATGTATAGGGTGGAAAATATGTATTACGTGCAATATTGAAGGCGAAACTGTAACAGGTAGTCAATTGCAATCTATGTGGATTAGAGATTAAGTTTCGGGTACTTGTGCGTAGTGTTTGTTACTTTTGGGGTGTGCAAACCACAAAACGGGACAATAAAAAACAAGGGCAACAAACAACACCAGCAGTTTACAAGAGTTAATTCGTGAAAAGATTGACCGGACAAAATCCTTTGTCTGTTTATCTCTTGAATTTTTCCATAAAATTTAACTAACTTACTTTCACAAATATTTCGTCACGAAATTCAATTTTGTAATGTTTTTTTTATAGAAAATCGAATTTATTTGAACAACCAATTTTATCAGTGTTTCTGGCTACTAGTACCAGCACCCTCATCGAGAAAGGATGAGAAAGCGATCCGACCGGTACTACGTATGGTTTTCATATCCAAGAAACCAAAAACTTTCACAAATGCCAAGTTCCTGTGCCTCTACTCCATGTGATCGGCTCTAAAATTCATGAGGGAGTTCCACATTAAGCAGGGCTAGCCAAAGGTATATCCAAATTTTGCGAGTCTTTAGATATTAGAGTTTCAGCTGGAGCATACAACCCACCTAATTCACAATACTTATTTGACACCCAGTAATGCATGTTGGGAAAGCTCAGCCATCCAAACATGAGCCCCACGTATTCGTTCGTGCAAAAACATGACACAGGAAACTAGCGAGGCGGGCAAGAGGATGGGAAGGAAGAGAAAGCTCTGCCGGAATTACTGCCCATCTGACAAGATAACAGGGGTTCTAATGTTGTAACCTCCCAATGGTTTGTAACTCTGGAGAAAGTAGAGAACAAAACATTTATAACATTGTAACTTTCAAGATACGAATCAGACTGTAGTAATGTCAACACTTCCTCAAACTAACTGAATTTGTTTTTTACTTAAAAGTTGAAGGGATAGCATGTTGTTCCCTGTCAACCATGACTTAGTCATTAACATATAAAAACAGTTTTAATAATGTAATGTTCGTGTGACTACATTATCTTGAATTTTTCAAAGGTACGGGACTCAGCGTCCAGAATTATGAGAATTCAAGCCACAATGTGTAGTCTGTACATTCTTCCCCAAGGCCGACACAACACATCATTGACTTACCGATTGAATCCGCACCCTACTTTAAAATTCATGAAAAACAAAACGGAAATGCTGTATGAGTTCACGATAGGTTTCTATCATAAGTAAACTATAGGTAAATCAATTTGTTCAACACTTGAGAAAGCTAAGTGTTCGTAGCAACAAAAAAAACTCTAACATGAGATCTTCTTTCCTACGTATTAGATCATTGGTTGAGAATAGAAGAAAACAAGACGGAAAGTGGAGTAGCGAGGAAATTCAAGCCGGCAGGGAGAAAAAAAAATGAAGTTCTTCTGTGGAAGTCAATAAGAGACAGCTTGCAGTGGTGGGTCCCAAATATACTCCTTCCTTATACATAATTTTCTGAAGAAAAATACATTCTTATACGCTGTTTCTCCACAACATTAGCACTCCAAATATTTTATACAAAAAAATATCTTGTTTCGTCAAAACATTTATTCTTTGTAGAAATCTGTCTACAATAGAAGTAAAAAAAAATCGTGTGTTGGATTTTTGCTGCATATGGTTATTCAGACAACAATGCGAATATACTTGTGACACCGTGGACGAGAGTAAATGTGGTCTCACAACTACATTTTTCTTCTTTTCTTTTCGCAAAGGTTTTTCCTGTGTATTGTTGATCCACTTATTTTGTAAGTGCTACAGCTGCACAATAAGTAGTAGTATATAAATACAACACGCGACAAATTCGTGTATGATGCGATGAGAAAAGCTTTCTCTTTCCTCTGGTTTCATCTCTAGTGAGTTATTTCACTCTCACTTGTAGCTCAAACCCACCTTATGTATCCTGTACTGTATATCCAGAGGAAGATAACATTGATTTATGGAGCTACTCTTCTAATCTCACACGGGGGATTGTGACTGGATACAAGTGGAATACTGAAGACCTGACTCAGCTTGTTATTTCTGCTTATGATTTACAAGCCATGAGATTATTGGATAGCTTTTGCGGTTTTGTATGCAGGACTGGCACTCTACAAAAATATATTGCATTTCGGACGTGTAATAATTACTTTACAAAGGTCTCAGGTTACGATTGATTGTAAGTAAGCTAATCTCTAGAAATGTGCCAATGTCGTCAGTGCACCGTTACTATCTGTTACAATCCCGATGCTTTCCAGGAAGAAACGTTTGAATTATTTTAATTTGTATATATCAGGCGTAATAATTACTTTTGTACAATTACGAATACGAATTTTTTAGTAGTTTACTCTTGCATTATGTCCAAGAAGGAGAATGAAAACTCCATTTATTCCGAAGTTCCTTCACCAATTGATTCACGTGGGAAATGACATAAAATATGGTATGTGAGGGAAATCAAATGTATTACTGCCTTTAGGTGGAAAATGTTTAGTACGTGATGACGAGGTAGATTTTCCTTATTGGAAGCAGCATGTCAACTATTTTATTTGGAATGTGTAAAATATTATGTACATGGGACATGAAATCGAAAATGCAGTGCTTTCTTAAAGTACGAACTAGAGACTAAAAACTTTGGCGAATTACGTAAAGCTATTAGATGAAGGAATTTAAGAACTAATTTAGAGTTAAATTGAATTTGAATGAAAAAATGTGGAGCACGTTAGTCAAGCCGTAACAGCTGTTAAGAAAATATGCCATTTGAACTTCACGGACTTTGAAATCGACTACCTTTGTGGAACGACGGAAACTTGTGTTATATTTAGATTGAAATACGGAAAGGGTTCGTTAATCTTTACGCTTGCTTCTCGGCAACTTTAGAATTGTCTAAAATTGGCTACCGCTCAACTCACTCTTACTTTCAACGCAACACATAGTTCACATAGTGTGCTCTGTGAACCTCAGCAACTATCATTTAAAAATTTCGTTGTATTTCAACACATTTGCGGTTGCATAAGAAAGTAAAAACTGAACACAGTCTGCGAAGATAAAATTTAAATAACGGATTAACAGAAACCAAGCTAGAATTTGCTCATAAAAATGCACTTGTGTTAACTTACCCTTTCTTCCTCTAAAATGTAAGACATTTTCGAAGACTAATGGAAGAAAAGACAATTAACTTGAAAAGTTTTTGCTAACTTCGTCTCATGGGAGAAAATGGTAGAAGTGAATCGCCTGAATAATGTAACACCGATAAGGTCAAAGTTGACATTAGAAGATCGGATTCGGTTGGAGCTGAAGGCACTCAATGTGCAGAAGGTTCTACTTCATCTGATCGGTAGCTTTTCAAAATATTGAATATTGAAAAAAAAATTCTTAACACTAAAATCTGTTATGAGTTTTGTGTTTATTTCGTTCATTCTACGTAACACATCATTTCTCATGCAAAGTTTATTGTTTTAGGTGCTGGACTCGGCATATTGTACTTTGTCCATGTCAGTCGTCTGTTTGAAAATGTTACAAGGTTTTCACATTTATCACACACCGAGAGAGAGTTGTCATTGCCCATGAATGTTGTGAGTCTAACCTTGAGATATCGTCCATTCAATTGTCCGTACTGAATTTTGCACATGATGTATCACGAATATGTGCCGAACCAGCTAGTTTATCGATGTCATACTAAATTGTTGAAATAATTTTTCTTTTTTTTGGGTCTCAGGCATTTCGCTATGGGTTCTATAAAAGAATTGGAGAAAGTAACTCGTTTTTAGATGGGCTCAGAGGAATAGTTCGAGACACAGATACAAACTTTGAAGGAACCTTGAACAGATTTCAACAGTATTCACTCACCCCAGAGGTAACTCAAATTTTTTACTAACTTAGAGATAAAAATTTCCATGGAATAAAGTTTTGGGCACGGCACAACCAATCTTCCCAATAATTTTCCCTTCGTGGGGTTTCTTCCGAAATTGTACTACTAATAGAAATTGCATCTGAACTGAAATAAATTACTTTCTTTCCTTCCTGGTTGACCTGCACGCGCCGAATACCTTATACGGTACGTGTGCTTTCTCCCAACTTTTCTAAATTATGGGTTTCTGTTCTCTATCATGTAAATTGTGACAGTTCTTCGCTTTCTGTTACATTCTAAATTATTTCTTCGTGTTTTTCTGTCTTTCATCACTCATTATTTCTCCTGACGAAGGAGGCGGTTGTCCTCTGAAAGCTAGAGCAATAAAATACTTATTTTTCTTCA
>JAQGCB010000091.1:0-33258 GCA_034698835.1 Protaphorura tricampata
TGCAGTCAAGTGCCAACCCAGAGCCAGAGTTCCAGACACAGGGGCCAATGAAAACTCATAGGTCACAGAAGCGGCTGGAGGGAGTGGGAGACTTGTAACGATTGGAATATTTGAACTATTCAATCCACCAGGGGGATTTGTGGCTGAAGACACAGGGATGGTTTGATGAACCCCTGGGGGTTTTTCCTTCAAACTTCCAGGGGATGCACCAGAAGTTAAATCACCCATTGAACACGACCTCGGCGCTACACTGCTGTTGGAGCATAACGGAATTTTATAGGTAATTATCTTATCATACTGTTCGGAATTTCTTTCACTCAAACGTTAGTTTGTGTCTTAAGTGTCGAAACATTTTAAAATCGCAGATTTTATCGCCGTGAACGGTTTGTAGCCATCAATAATACAAATTTCTCTTTACTCGCGCATCTGGTTCGCGATTGCTCAGTACAAATAGGGTATTTGAACCACCCTGTAAAACTTCACAAGTCAAGCTAATATCTGAGCCTCAGATTTGAGGTAGTAGCCCGGCCAGGAAGTACCTAGATCTGGATGGAATGGAATGAGGTTCATCCAGTCAGACAGACAAATGACATCTCAAAACTCATCTCACCAAAACCACAGACTGAGAACGGATTCTTCATTTCCTGGATTCTAAGGTTTTTGGTTTTGGGAATATTTGCATTTGCATTTACATTTACGTACATAGAATAAGACAGACGGAGCCATTCTTTTCACACTCATATTCACACTCCATTGGGGAAACCACGAAGGCGAAGACAAATTCAAGAGAACGCCATTGATTTTTCCTAAACTGATGTGTTCAAAACAGACAGGGCAGAACATAACAAAGCGAAAACCAACATCTCCATCTGACATGGGACATTTTTCGAGTGTAAACACAAAATTATAGTACGTTTGGTAAAAAAAGGCACACCGAATACAGAGATATCCTCTGAAAAATATCCCCTGTGATTTCTATCTTCTCAATCAATACATATGTTTGCTTTATTTCGGAACCATTTTTCTTATCCAACCAACCCTTTTCTTCTTCAATCCCTCAAAATTGGTTACGAATGAATGCTCAGCGAATTTCGTTCCATCCAATACCATGGGCATTGGCAAGGCCAGGACTCCGATTTAGATTCGGAATAAAACCAGAATTGAAATCTTTTTTTTTTTTTCTTCTTCTTCTCGTTTTGCTAAAGCTGAAACCATGTCGGACAAAAATAAATATAATAGGCAAACCCATTCGTCCCTAGCCAGTCATTTCCTTATTCACTCGGTCAGAAACTTGGAAAGAATCAGAAGCAATCACATGAGATACTGCCACTGCCCATATTCGGACGGTCTACAGGAGTTCTTCCCCAATCCGGGTAACTCTTATAGAAAAAAATCAGGTAAGTGTACTATATTTTTTATTCGGGCCTGTTAGACTGCCTATATCAAGTCGAACCCGGTGAACTTGTTCTATTCCTCCTAAAATTGGATCAATTCTTCCTTCAATTTCGGCAAACTAGAGCCACGGCCCACCCAGGAATGAAAGGTTTAGCTGGCGTATTTCTTTCCACTGTTTCCAGATGTAGATACAGACATACTCCGTTTCTAACCTGGAATTCAATTTACTGGTTAATCTCAATCTGCTGAAGACGTTTGAATCAGAGTACCTGTCCAACGCGCTGCAATGCAATTGTAACTAGGATACTGGAAACAACTACCCCTGAACATTTTCAGCCTGGTTATATTTTTTTATTTAAAAAAAATTGTCCTTGTTTCTCTTTCAATTTTGTTTCGACCGATTGTATTATTATCATTTCTATAAAAGTGTTTCTCAGTTTTCATATTTTTCGTTTCAAGTCAAAATCCTGACTAAACGACAACAACATCAGCATCAGCAACAGCAATGTCAGCACCAGAAAAGAAGCCCTAAGGTCTTAAATCAATTTGTTCAACCTGTCGTCGTCCTATCATGTCTAAAAACTATTACCTACCATAGATTCACGTTGGATTTGCAAGTTACGCACTTTTCTATTCCATAACAACCTGAGCCGACACATTTCTCATTCGATTTTTCCTAAAAGTTTTACACAAGCAAAACATCACATTCCAAATGCTTGCTTCTTTCCATTTCGACAATCTCTAGGGTTCACTGATCTTAATGATGAATGACACAAATGCGTACGTAGGTAATGCAAGTCCAAGTCCAGAACTTTGAACCATAAACAAAATAGAATAGTTTAAAGAACATGCATGGAATTCCGTCTGGCATTTTTTTGTCTATAACACTCACAAGAGCTGAAAACATGCCAGCCAGGAAAGCTATGAACTTCAATAAAAGTAGTAGAGAATTGTATTAGACTATGGCGCCTCTACGGTATTAAAATTTAGCACCTTCTCCAGAAGAATGTGCTGATACTGACTGGGTAAAATTAAATCATAAATTTTTGAAAATGACAATAATACATAATTTCTCCAGTACTATTTCTAGGTTGAAATGAAAATAAGCCTGAGGTCAATACCAAACGGAATACAAACGACAGATTGATGAAATGGGCAAAGGATTTGGTTCAACTCACATTAGAACAAACGCTTATGCTCCTTGTTCCTGTCCAATAATACAAATGCAAACGTTTCGACAGCCCTTTTAACCCTAACCGCTCTTCATTTATTTAGAAGAGTAGGAGAACCTCAAAGTCTACCACCTTTCCCTTTCGCCTGGCCTTTCCTCGTCTGTACGTACGGTTTACATAGAATTCACATTTGAGACTAGAATACAAGCCTAGACCACAAAGTGAAATTCGCTCATGTAAAGTAAAGTACTACGCGTAGTTGAGTTTGAGCTCTTTAGGATTGCGAATTCCAGACGGCCAAATAAAGAGCATTATTTCTTCTCAAACTCTAAACAGCCCTCCGTGCTCCCATACTAAATGAATAAAATGGATTTTCTAAAATACAGTACAGAACAGTTTAGGAGAGTTTACCACACAGGGCGGCTCATAATATCATAACCCACTCAACTACTATTCATGCGTAGAATGCCAAATTAAAGAACAAATTGACCCTTGTAAAAATCTCTTTATAAGATGTGTATGAAAACTCAGGTGCCCAAGGCCCGGCTGGCTGTAAGGGGTGGGCAAAATTTGGTGGACGTCCCTGTACACCTTGCCTTGAGATGTGCGAATGTGCGAAGTACATTTATACGTAAGTTCGTATTTCATTTTCATTGCTTGTTTCCCTGTACTCATGACACATGGACGACTAATACTTTCACATAAGCACCATTTGCCATTTCCATTTCATTTCACTGCGTAGCAATTGCAGTTTTGCTAGTAGTCTAGGACTCTTATACCCAGTGCCCTCTGCAACGCCTGCCTGTAGTCTGCCATTGATGAGGGACATCTACTTACGACGCCATTAAATTTAGGTTGGCAGTATGTACGTATTTTTGTGACCCCTTGGGCTGTTGGGCTGTCTGTTTCTGTCAATGAGTCGGCGCGTTAGAAATTCCCTGACGAAGGGAATCATGTGAGGCCATGCGTCTCGATTCTGATTCAGTCATCGTGAAAGATTCCGAATTCTGATTGTCCAAATTTTGGGTTTTCCAAGACTCCGATTTGATTCTGATTTCACATGGACCCTGAACTTTCGACATTTCCCAAAAATCCATCTAGGATTTGATACTTGTTTCCTAAAGGATACTGTGTTCAAGGATACTGACCAAAGTGGATAAAATCCTAAGCTGATCCAATACTTTTGACCTTCGGTTGAAAATAAATCGACATGGGAATAATAGAGCTTACTTGCCAGTCGCCTCTTGGTGGAAGGCATACCCACCTCAAATGAAATCCTACGGCCGCCGCCATTTGTGAAACAACCTTCTGGACATTCCTCCATTAATGATCTTGGGAAATACAGACGCTGTACTGTGTACTCTTTTCATTCCCTACTGTGAAATGAGTTTGAACATGTTTTCGTGGAACGAGGAATTCAAATTCACACCAACATTTCCATGTTGCGGTTTAGTCGGCTTAGTATTATACAATGTGTGCAGTTCAATATACTCATGGTGGCGGACTTGAACTCAACTAGGCAAGCCAAACTATGGATATGGCTGGAATTGTGTACTGGATTCACGCTAGTTGAAACTGGAAAGAATGAATGGATTACTGCCATGGAAATCCCTGGCAATAACTCTCAGCTAGCTCCTGAGACTCCAGAACAATACTCACAAGGAAACAATTGAATCTGGTTTCTAAAAAATATGTTGGACATGGAATGTATTCCTCAAGATAGATAATTTTACATTTTCCTTGTGAAATGGAAATGGTTTTGTCCAGTTATCGTGATGTTTCTTATGAATATGTATTTAATTTATATATATTTTTCCAACACATCAATTTAGCCCTCAACTGATAGAATTCAATTAATTTTTCTATTCCAAGCTGCCTGTTGTACCAGGTCTTTCCAACTTCCAACCCAGAAACCACCCTTGTAAACGTGTGACGCTCCATATGTGCTTTAGATCTAAAATGTTACATAGAAATGTAATACGACCACAAAGGATCCTCAATTTCATCTTCCCGGAGAACCCATGTGTGTGTGTGTGTGCCTGTTTATTCTATCCAGTTTTGCGTGTATGAATATACCGCACCGTAAAGGCCGGATTAAACGCCGGGTGCTAAAATAAACGCCTGAGCTCGATCCGAACGAACAGCGGATATTTTCCATATTTCATATTTCATATGGAGAAAGTGGTGAAAGTCTGCGATTTTTACTTTGCTCCTGTCGGAATGAATAAACGCTCGGGTATCTAATCGGCCATTTACGGTATCTACCACTAAGCACGTCCTTTGTCTTTTGAACCACTGTGCTGCTGCTGGGTTTGAAGAACAATGGGCGTCAATGAATTCCCTGGAGATTCTCTCTTTACATACGTATGTATGTTGTACAATGTCATGTCTACTTTGTCTAGGAAAATGGGGAAAATCCTTCAGTCGTATTTATTTGTGTGAGCTCAATTAAACGCGGAATCCTTTCCCCTCTTCTGAAAATCAAATTGATTCTTGGATAGTCAACCATGTTACGTACGCCAACCGCCATAACTTCATTCATTCACTCTAAGAGAAGAGAAAGCGAAGCTCAAACAATATTATTGTTTGAAATGGCATTTTGGCCAAAGGATTCTGAACAGAGGAGAGAAACTGACGACGAGAGGAGGCGAGATGACTTGATTCCATACATACATGGCTTTTGACTCTCGGTAAATTAAATTGAAGGATTGTCCTTTGGGTGGCACCGGCTGTGGCTCTGAATTTTAATCCTGGACCGGAAGGGAGACTGAACGAATCTGTACGTATTAAGTCTTGACTCTCTTAAGTCAAAGTCAGACCAACGAATTGTTCGGAAGGAATAAATTTGATTTAACATGGAAATACGCACAGATTTTCCAAAGTCAAGTTTAAGTCTTCAGGCAGTATTTCTAACTTACACTCTATTTTATTATATTTTTACTATATACTTTTTATTATATTCGAAAAAACGCTCCTTTATATGAGTGACTTATGAGAACAGGCCGTCAAATTCTTCGGAAATTAAAAATAACGTTAATTTCTTTGCCATTGTACTCATGTTCCCATAATTACATTTTTACAGTCTACTGAAGAGAATACGGCCTGAGTATAAAGCCCAATTCTGAGCATGTGAAGAAAAAGTAGTCACAATAACCTCCATATATTTGTACTTAAAAACAAATGAAATAAGAATTTAATCTCCCGAGAAAAATCACAGTTGTTGTTAGTTGTTGTTTGGCTCTTGGAGCATGAATCGTTTAGTTCCTTGTTATATTGTCTTGTAACGCCGGCGGGTAGAATATGAAAATGAAAGAAAGCCAGTCAGAGGAAGACGTGTACGAAACATAAGAAAAAATGTCAGCCTTTTTTTGTAACAAAATTCGGTCTTGTGTGTCTGTCGCCATTTCGTTCCCATAAGGCAAGGAATGGAACTAATACAAAAACAATAAAATGGAAATAAGACATGGAAATAAAACTCCAAAAGACAAGACAAGAACAACAACATGGCAAACAGTGATTCTATTCTGGTTGACAGGGAATTCTTTCCACACGATAAGAATGAATCGGGCCAAAATGTCTAGGACTTACAATTACATTACAAGTGTGTTTGTCAATATGAAGGTCCTGACGGCAAATATAATTATTGAATTCGTCGCCATTATGTGAAGGGCTCGATTTAGAATGACTAGACTTCTAGTACTGAAAAAATATCATCCAGTGACAAATCAGTCAAATTTGTGCTAATAATATTTAGCTCTCTTTGATTTTTTTGACTACATGAATTGGAGTTTCCTTG
Organism: Protaphorura tricampata; assembly: GCA_034698835.1. NCBI lineage: Eukaryota > Metazoa > Arthropoda > Collembola > Poduromorpha > Onychiuridae > Protaphorura > Protaphorura tricampata. The sequence goes on from JAQGCB010000091.1 coordinate 6,364, forward strand.
TAAGATTGCTACAAAAAGACGAAGAATCATAAAACTGGTTTCTTCCATGAAATGAGATTTAAGGAGTTGACATCTGAGACGTCTAAACTTTTGAACAATTCCGACCAAGATATACAGTACTTTTAACCCAACCAAGTAGAACAAATAGTACGTGTAGTATTGTTATAATCAGAACATGTCGTCCAATTTCATTTCATTTCATTTTCATTCGTCTCTCGGTTGTTTCAATTTTAGTGAAAATGAAAAGCAAATTACGCGAGGGTCTGACGAGTTGTCGGATGTGACACGTAATAAACAGCAATTTAAAGTTGTGTATCATCTGACATTACAAACACATCTCCAATTTTACACCATGTCTGGTTATTCTTGTCATAAAACCTTAAGTTTCCTTTTCTAATTAATTTATAATTTTGAAAGTTTCACAAATTAAATTCTTCAAAATCCTTCAAGAAAAATATTCGACAGAATAATTATAAAATTGAATGCGCACATGAACACGGCCTTTCATTGCAACAAATTATGTCAAGTCAGTCGCAGCCAATTTCAAGAACACACTCGTTAGCATGTGTAGTAAAACTCTTGAAATTTGTGTCCGTAATAAATAATTTGATTTCTTCGTAAACAACTCATTAGCGTCATTGTTCATGATTCATATGCATTTCTTTGCCTTCTTTCCCCGCCTCTACAGTTTTCACTCCCTCTTTGAACAATAATTAGTTCATTTTATGTACAAACGCGCTTTCTTTGGTTATAAAAAAACTGCCAAGTCGCTAGTCGTCGACATTGGTCCGTATATATCACAGCGATAGCATATTTCTATGCAGTAGTGTGAATTTACGCACATTAGACACCAGACTTAAGATTTTCCTGTTTCCTCATAGAAAGTTCATTTGATTGCATCCGGTTGTGGAACTTGGAAGTCAAAACTGAATCTCCGGTCTTAAAATGTGTGCAGGAAAAGCACATGGAAAACCCGGGACCGAAACACAATTTAGTGATTACATAAATTAAGTTACGACCCTCCAATAGAACAAGAACAAGAACGAATTGCTTCGCTTACACTGTCTAATATTTTGTTCCACAAAAGACATAGAAATAGAATTTATTTCAGGTCATAATTTACATCCAACTTTTCTAGCAGTGTATAAAATCTAACGAAATGGTGCATGGAATCAAATTGGACCGCTAGACTTAATAATGTCCAACTCGCATTTGTGAGAATAATACTTAAATATTAATGAGGTGGACGATAAAGTAGACAAAACATTACAGGGTAGTACATAACTTTCTAATAATAATAGAAATGCTGCATTCACCATTATATTATTAGATAGTATTTTAAATTGGACCCAAAAATGGTAAGGTGCGTTTTATATGAAATATATGAAGCCGGCCTGCGGTTTCTATTGTGTATGACTGTGTTGGGATTTTGTGAAATTGTGAGTGAGGAGGGAGTGGTGAGGAGACATGAATGAGTCTCTTGGAATCCGTTATAACCTGCTGCTGAGTTTTGTTGAGTTTTCCTCGTGGAGTGAAAGCAGAGAAAGTGGGGCAAAAGCAAAAGCATACACATGCGGAGACTCAGCTCACAAATGTTCATATTATTGACTCCCTTCCTCACTTTCTTCTGGGCGCGTTCGCGTTCCACCGACTTACGTCACGCTCTCACGACCTAACTCTCGTACACGTGGGTTAATTTACACACAAAAAACTGTACAACAAAAATGTCTAAAATTGAAAAAAGTACACATACAATATACAAATTGGCATTCTTCGTAATATATTGAAATAAATTTCGTAATTTATATTCTAATAGATACGAGCTTGTAAAATAACCTGTAAGTATTTCATAATTTATAGCGTCCTATTAAAATTCTATTAGTACTTTGTAGTGAGCATTACAAAATTTTTAAAATATGTATCTGTCCAATGAAATGTCAGTGAATATAAATGTAATGATTACAAAATGTTTTGAAACCTAAGGAAATTCTACATACTACTGCTTAAAAACCGATTACAAAATCGTATTCATAATAGAAACTGGCTGGCTTGAGAGTTTTGAGACTGCTCAGAACTGAATCTGAGTCTTGCCGATGCCGAGGAAGGATGTTCGGTGAAAAGTGTGATTGACGCAGTGATAATTTTTGTTTGATATTATTTTACAAAAAAATGGCTCAATCACCAAATGAAACTAAGAAGAGATTCGAATTGGCTCCTAATGAAAAATTTAAAATATGTCCATTTAATCCGTCTCATCGTGTCCCGTAAGGAAACCTTTTTACAATAATAAATTATAGTCGCTCAAGGTTTACTCGTCATATTTTTGTACTCCTAGGAATGAAGCATTTATGTTACACATAATTGCATGTGAGGGAAAATACAATAAGGAACGTCATAAGGCTGGACTTTCTAATAACATGGCACACTGTCGTTACAATTACGCACACGTTTGGCCTAGAGACCAAATAATTATTCATGAGGGATTATGTGGTGACAAATCTCGACTTGAACAAAATGGTAAGCCAATAATTTCAATTTATAGTACTTTTGCTTAATTCCCTTAATTTCTCAAAACTTTAGATATGACCCCCCTGGAGCCCGTACCGTCTGCGTCTTCAGTTCCATCTGCTAAAAAATCCACAAAGACTCGCACCTATGGATGGACGCCCCAGGAAGGGGACATAATAGTAAGGACATCGCCATGGCCGGTGGGAACAACTGGAGGGAAGAAGAAACAGGTGGAACAACCGAAAACATTCTCAGACGGGAAAGAATCGCTCAAGAAAACTCAAGAAGTGGCAGAAGCAGAACCCGACAAGGAAACCGTAGCAGTTCCTAGAGACCCAATCCCAGGGATGAGCAGCGTCTCAATGTGGTCACCCACTAGGAAGGCTCCATCTAGATTTCATCACAAGGCCACAAAGCAAGTTCGCTTACGACGTAAGAAAAGAAGACCGGAAACTAAGCCTGGAGACGAGGCAGATGAAGAGGAGTCCGAATGATTATTTTCGCCTAACTAAAAATGGGAATTGGACCGTCTAAATTTATTAGTTCACTTCCTAACTGAATAATGAATTATCAGTGTAGGTTATCATAGTGCTGGTTTTGTGACATTACTTCAAAAATAAATTAATGTCTGTATCCAAAATCCAAAATAAATCACTATGTATATTTTTGTCATGCCTATTTATTTTCAAAATTTTGAGATATTTTTCTAGACTGAAGTATTCGGCATAGAAAACGTAGTACGTATAGGTAAAGGTCAGGCATCAAGCTGTGAAGACATGCTTTAGAATTGATCGATTTGAACAAGAATAGATAGCAAGTGGTCCGGAAGATTTGTGTGAAACGTGTGAAAGAATGGCACTCCGCCAAAGTGTGATGTTCGAAGCTCGGCTGGCTCAACATATTCCTTGTGTTCCAAGTGGGTCAAAATTAATTCGTTCGGATTAATTTAATTGATGGAATTCACATTTCCGACATTACAGGAAAAAGAAATTGAATTAGACTTTAGATTGTCGATTAGAAATGGCGAGGAATTACAATTACAGGTAGATTAATAGATTTGCAGGTAGTTGTAGCGGAAAACCACAATTGCCAATTGCCACTACCATTTCCTGGCTACAACTCATAACAACTCATAAATACCAAAGTACAGTACTTCACTTTTGGCCAAGGCATAAAATTGCAAGTGTAACACGCAGTGTTCGCTCGTAAACAAATCTGCTTAAAACTGGACTGGACTCTAAAAAAAGCCCTACTACAACATGGTTTGAAAATGGACAGGTAAAATGGGGTGGTATGGAACTTTTAGGTCAGATTTATTGTTTTTGGGGCAATGAAAAACCCATGCAAGTAGATTAAATGCTTATTTATGTTCTCATATCTGACACTTTGATCAAATCGGGAAGTCATAAACCTAGGATCCATTTCCTATTAGATTTCAAGTACCATTGCACTGCATTGTACCCATACACATTGCACATATTGTAAAGGGTCGGGTGGTTCATAAGGGCTTTCTCCTCCCTCAGGGTGCCCAGAAAAAAAGTGAGATGTACTATTTGTTGTAATTTTGAAAAAAAATACACACATTATTTTAGATTTGGTGTAAGGTATTTCTATTGCAAAGCATCGCGTATTTCTCGACAACACCCACCCATTTTACTGTGGATTTAAAATCTGTTTAGACGCAGAAAGCAAAAACGCCATGTCATGTTGTCTAAAATCCCCTCTAGCTGCAAGGCCATAATGCTGCGACGCCCATGCAATATTTGTAGCAGTGATTTTAATATCAAATCCATTGATCCTTTGATCACAGAATCCCCAGGTTCGAGACTGCAAGGGTATTTACATGAACAAAATATTCTGAACCACCCTATCAGTATGCACATGAATACATTGTGTGTGTGCATGCAAACTCCCTCAGTCTAAATCACAATGTCTTCTAGATCCTAGATAAATACTATCTGAGTAAATCTAGTATCACATCTAGTCGTAGTTTCTAGTTCTAGTTTCTAGCCTGCCTGCCTGCCCGGCCCACACGAATAATGCGAACAATGTTGACTGTCCCTGATGCAGTGCAGGAGAGGAACTCAATCTAATATTTTACGTGCTTTCTTATACTTTTTCTTCACAACTTTCACACTACTTATTCCAAGGAAGTTAGTTTTCTTTATACTCTGGCCCGTCCCGCCGGATAAAAAATGTAATGATTGAGATTTCTCAGAAAAAGGAGAAGAAAAAAATACGTGAGAATAAAGTTTGTGATAGATTGAAAAATATATAGGGAAGTCAGTTTTGCATGTGGTGAAAAATCTCATACCCACGCGTACTGAAAAGTTGAGTACACAGTACAGTATTCCACTCATGGTTCCCTTCATAATGTTGTCTGATAATTTCATTCCACAAGGTGTGGCCTGGAGATGGTAAAAAATTACATGTGCTGAGAATTTGTGCCTATATAGTCTGTTCGATGACCCGAATTCCAGGAGTCACGTGATGGCCGTGCGGGCTTTCACTTTTATATGTACATGTACATACATAAGTATTAATCTCAGCAGGTGGCCCAGTGCATTCTATTCGACATATATCTGTATCAGAGGAAGAAGCAATTGAACCCATTTACGTACACAGCTACAGGCACAGGGCTCCACCAACCAAACGAAACCTAGTCAGAGCAATCAGACAAGACATCTAATTTGTCACTTAAGAAGTAATTACATTTTGTGATCTTGTTCCTAATCCATCTGACTTTCTCTCTCCTCTCGTCCAACCAATGCAATGAAATAATGACATGGTTTATACTGATATACTTTTCTCGATTTCTCGTAAGGCAGCTGTAACTAACTGAAGGAGTCTTTGACAAGGAAATCACTTTTGATGTAAAACTTAAACTTAGATCGACTAGAGACCGCGCGAGTTTACAAAAAAAAAGGTTTCGAGCACAAGCATGACTGAGATGCCACCCTATGGCGTGTCATTACAAAGTTTTGAAGTATGCTAACCTTGCGTCCAATAATTTAGGCTGATTTTTATTTTATATGTGAAAAGGATTCCTTGTAAGCACAAGTACTTTCACTGCTCTACTCACAAGCAAAGTGTGGAGTGCGAGACAGAATCGGGTAAGTTAGAGAGGAGAGGACGACACAATTTTTTTCCTTCCTTCCTATCTCTTCCTAGTATTTTTTTTGTGTAAGAAATAAGAAAATCGATGTAACCGATTTGAGTCGTGAACATGAGATACTCCATTCCATTCTCGTATCTTGTTCTTGTTTCAGAAAATTAAGATTAATCTCTCAACCTACTTCCTTAGACGAGGGATCGAGGGAACGCTTTATTTCCCTCAAATTTAATCCGAATTAATAAGTAATGTAATGGTGTGTGTCTGTATGGTTGGGAAGCTTTCGATCAAGTCAGATTTTCGTGCAAAAAAAAACCGTATGTATCTTTGAAAACTGAAATCGTTCCGACTGATAGAGACAACGTCTGCCACTGCCAAACACAAAAAAATACTACTGGAGGGATAAAATGGAACGGTTTTATATTACAAAGGGAATTTGATGCTGGAATTCATCGCGTGACAGATGAGTCGTCAGGAGTGAGATAAAAAGATAAAAAAATATGACATGATGGGTCGGGAGCTTCATTATTTTGTTTGACTGATTTTTTGGCATGTCCATTTAGTTCAACGAACAAACGCACAACAATTTCCGTGTTTCTGTCCAGTGTCAAAGAAAATGTCATGCAATGTCATCCAGTCCCTTTCAGTTGTGTATGAGAATTTATCCACATGTATTTTTTTATGTCTGGTCATTTTTTCATCCGGGACTCGTTTAAAAACATTCGGGCGGTTTTGATAGGATTTTATACTAAGACGGGGTTTTTATAATGATCAGCATGCGGTCTGCAATGCGACTGCAGTCTGCAGTAAATGGGTCTGAGGTCAGTGACCACTTTTTTCAAACAAAATGTATCCTCACTAATTGGAATTGGCCTGAAAAAATATACGCAAATTTTTTGCAAGGGAACACGAAAAAACTGATCGTGCGTTAAAGCTTGACTTAAAAATCGTTGGAAGTGCATGGATTGAGTTGGCGACGTCATACGGGAATTACCTTCCAAATATAGCACTATTGACCTTTCCGAATTCATATACCCAGGATGCATATTAGGGCATGCAAAAATGTGTACGTATTCCAGGTTGAACAAGTTGACAAGACAAATTCGTAGGCCTCCACTGAGTTGGGAATGAAATACCTTTCGTAAAATCTCTACCTTCCATCTGCACTTGCACTATGAATTTCTAAGGAATGGAATGTACTTATTGGAATTTTCCAAAGACCTTGTGGGCGTCCTAGCATTTATGAAATTCAAATAAAGGCTTAAAGCCTTCGTCGTCAGAAATCTGAGGGAAGTGGGCAGATGACAGACTGTAAGAGAGATAAGACTGACTTTCCTGAGTTTAAACATAGAATCCGAACGAAACGTCACGCGGGACACGTAATCAGTCAGAAAGAAAAGGATAGGACATTTTCATCGGGTAGCCAACGTCATACTTCATCATAGCCTGGAATTTTGTCTACCTGAAAGAAAATTTCAGCAGGTTGGTCTCTGCTGAAACAATACAACACAGTATAACGCTAAATAATCCCTCGTCATCCATCCGTCAGTCCACGAAATGGAAAATGTATCTTTGCTTTCTCCAAATACCCGGATTCGGGTGTCACTTTCTCCCCTATTCTATTACGCAACACTCGGTTACAACTACAACGCATTTTGTATTTCTTAAGAAGACCAACCTAACAAAATAGATGAAGTGTGTGCAGTACAGGGCTGTCCATAATAATAATGTCAATTACATGGAAACTTTTCTGCAATTCCTGCATATTTTATACACGGGACAGAATTTTCAGACCACACTGTAAAAGGGAAAGCAGAGTTTGACTTGTAGAAACTAGAATACTACCTGTAGTAAATTCAAACCGGACTAGAATAGAAATAGGAATTCTATTTTCCAAAACGAACAATTGAAAATGAGAACGATAGCACTTTAAGCGCACGAGTGCTGTGCAGTGCAGCGTGTAGCGCCGCGCAATAGAAATTCACTCTGATCTATTGTGAAACCTATACATAGTACATAAGACTTTTACGAATTTCTTTGAAGAGTCTAGCGTCAGCGTGCGTCTGTGAGAAAAATGTCAAATGGCTCAAACCGTTCACGCGGACAAATCCAAGTCATATTTTTTTTCACCTGCCGCGTCTGAGTACATTACATTAGACACCGCTCATTTTTCGAAACGATTGTATCGGTGTTCCAATAATACACCGACTCTTATGTATCAATATTTCATGAACACAATTCGTTTGATCTTTTCAGCTTATCTCGGCTTATTTTCAAATGTTTGACGACAAAAAAAGTCGTGTTCGAAAATTGATTGTCATACCATTTTTTACATTTACAAATTTCTAAACTCACCTAAGTAAACCAGCTGGAAAAGAACGATGTTGAGCCTGAAGATGTGATGGAATGTATGATGAATTATTATGATTATGATTCCCACCATTATTCCCACCCCCACCCCCATTGTTACAAACATCCCCATAAGGGTGTGAGAATTGTCTTCCAGACAATATATGTCTCTTTAAATTAGGAAACATTTGATGTGATGGTAATTCACCATAGTCAAAAGATTGTCCTGCACCATTGTTATTGTGATGTGAGCGTCGTCCACTAGGGCCCAATACCCCTCTACTCGGACTCCTCCCACTTTGTAACCTTAACCCTGAAGGCCCCCTTGTGTACGACTCACTCATACTCAGTGCCCCAGCCGTCCCATAAGGACTCTCACACCCAGAAATCAATCCCCGACTCTTTTTATTCTCTTGTAACATCATTTGTTGAGAATTAGGGTGACGATGAAGACTAATGGGGGAGGGAATGCCTACAGCCCCAGGGCTAATTAAATGATGATGATGATCCACACTCCCCACCATTCTCCTTGGGGATGGAACTGCCAAATAAGCTGCAGCCGCTGACACTACCCCACCAACTCCTGCTCCCAATGAGTAGGGTTGAAAATTCTCATCAATTGCATGTTTTTGACGGACGAGTCTTTCTCTTCGACTCATATTATTATTTTTACCACTACTTTTTCTTCCTTTATTAGAGAGTTGATAAGAATTTGATGGGGAATAAGATGACCCGGGTAGTAAGGGGTCACCGTGATTGTGATTCCCATTAGAATTATAGTTCCTTCCGCCACCACCACCACCGTTAGAGCTCCGCCCACTCCCATCCCGATGATGATGAGCATTTGCATTAATGTTCCCACTACTCCCACTCATTGAGATGGGTGGGGGGAGGAGTAGAAGATTTTTAGAACTCCCATTTGAATTGGAATTATTAGCTGTATTTCCAGACTCTCCATCAAAACTGAGGCTCTCTCGCCCACTGTCTACCCATGAAGACCTTGACGGTGGCCCTCCACCACTATTCCCTGCCCCAAGTCCTAAATAGTCATTCACATTACGGAAATTAACTTCACTGGAATGATGACGTGAGCCTGACCCTGGGGTGTCTTGTCGGCTCAGGTATCGATGATGCCCATTCGGGTCTTCTAAGAAACTCCCAGGGTGACCAATCAATTGTTCTGAGGATGAATGACCTTGAAATAGCATGAGACCTAGTGTCTGGAGTTCACCTTGTGTCGTAGGGACATTTTCATATAATCTTGCCTCACGGGATTGAAGTTGAGACGTGACTGTGAAACACCCTGTAGGGGGTGATTGTTGTCTAGGGAGTGGTAGGTCATCCGGTAGAAAATGTGAGTGTGAATGTGATGGGCCTGGATATTCATCCCGTTCATCAAATTGATAAGATGAACAGTCACGGTGTCTACTACCGATTCTTCCGAGGACTGGACTATCTGCTGGACTGTATGCATCCACTGGACTCGGCATATCATCTTCTACTGTCCAGGTGACCATGTCTTTATAAGTTGGCCCCCGCGTGTTATTGACCTTAGGGTCAAGGTCAAGGTCTAGGTCAAGGTCGGCACAATCACAAACTTGTTGCTGTTGCTGCTGCTTCTGCTGATTCTCTTGTTTATCACTACTACCGTCACCGTCTTCTAACTCATTGTCACAATAACCCTCACCGTCATCGTCACCATCACCATCAGTGTCACTGGAGGTCGAGGTTGAACTGGACTCGTCGTCGTCGTTAGATTTGACAGGAGCCGGGTTAAAATTGTCTGAAGAATTATTATTATTGGGTGATTGTGGAAGTGGCGGGAGTGTTGAGGTTGATATTAAATTTTGATTCTGAGTAGGACCTGACGCTGGCGGAGCAGACTCGGTTTGCTCCATGCTGGATTTCCATGGAAAGACTGAGGATGAGTCACTGAAGTTCATCCAAAGTATAGGCAGGCAGGCAGGCAGGGAAAGCCAAAGCCAGAGCGGGTTGGGAAACGACGTTGGCGGATTTTCCCCCCGGTTCCAACTAGAGTAGTTTTTTCAGCAGTTCCAGCCACAAGCCAGAACCAGAGCCAGACCTCCGCAGACTCGGAACTAGTCTCAAAAACCGAATTCTCAAGGTTTTGGGTCGAGCGAGCAAAAGGTTTTTTGAAGACTTTGGCGCTTGGTCGATATTTTCGACTATCCGCCGAACTTCTCCCCGAATCAGAGTCAAGAAACTCTCCGGAGGACCAAAAAACCGAACACCGAAACACCCGAATCTCTCCTATCGTAATCTTCCCTTGCCTTTGGTCTAGTGTCTGGCCTAAAACTGAAGGATCGCGATCGGAACGAACGGATTGGACGCTGCGCTGGTTTTCACTTTGGGTAGAAAGTATTCCACAATGTAGTAATGCAAATCCTCTTCAACGTGTGTGTGTAGTAGTAGTGTCTAATACGAGAGGCTTGGAAAATGGAATGGAATGGATTTTCCTGCCTTTTTTTCCAGCCGATAGAGTTGGAAAATCGGGACAAGAATGATAACGCGCGCTTTGCTCCAATTCTTTGTTTCACAAGCATTCCTCCATTCCTCATACTCCATTTAAAATTCCCGGGTGACGTTTACTTTGTATGTACTTCAATTGAACGAGGGTTGTTCGAATACTTTATGTATGAAATGAACATGAAGGTTCAGGACCTTACCAGAACTGGGCCGGAAGCTGAAACAGCACATACCCTTCCGGGAATTCCAATGTAAATTCAAAAGTCAAATTTCTTTAGCTTCCAGGATCGATTGGAAGATTCAGTTTCTTAATTTAAAAACTGGGCGATTATAACTTGAAACAGGTAAAGTTGTCACAATTTTTCCAACTTAAAAACGAAGGGTTTTAGGCTTCATTTAAAAATATATTTTTTAAAATTCATAAAATGAATGACCCATGTGGTATGGTTCTTTACATCACTAATTCAAATAAAGCCACCAAATTATTTCAAACTGGTAAATTCGTCTGTAAGACTTGTAAACATACACAAAAGAGTGGAGAATTCCAGAATTCTGTGTTTGTGTGCACAGAGAAAGTCAAATTTAGTTGAATGCACAAAATGTACAAAGTGAAAGTGCGGTAGTGAAAGTGAAAGAAGCAAAAGGTTGGTTTGATTTGAAAAGGTTTTCTTTTTTGGATTTATTTGAAAAGGCCAAAGGCTTGACCTAAGTTCGGTCTACTCGTATCTCCTCTAACACACTCCGCACCCACCTCTTGCTCTCTCTCTCTCTCTCTGCTTCCACTTCCACACAATTTTACTCCACGTGTTTGCCTCACTTTTCTTTTCACTTCTACTTTCACAAACCACAAGAACAGAATGCACTGCATTGCAATGTACTGGCCTGGCACGCTCAAAATAGCTACGAATTTGGGTTACGGTTTTTCCCCTCATATTACCATGATCACTGAAAAATAAGCCCATTAATTGACATTCACTGGCTCCCTGGCGTTACAGTAAAATATCCGCTAGAATTGGTACACGCTTCAGCTATTTGGATTTCGATTAAGGACCACAACGAATGTTTCTTACTAAACATCACTTCAGGACAATTCCTAACCATAAAGACCCGAAAAAGAAACTTAGGAAATTTTGACGGCTTCTTCGGTGAGCTTTAGAACAACAGCATTAAATTCTAAATGGAACTAACTCACCTGAGGCGGAAAATGACGAGAGGAGGAATGTGGAAGGACAGGTGATTCGAAAGGCGTGTAATGGGAACTGTCAGAGCGGGACGAATTTGGGTGTTAGTGCTGCTGTGGGCATTAACAGTTCGCGGGATTCGGATTGAGTGTTCTCTAGTGTCAGCCTCAGCCCAAGCAACCAAAAGACATTAAGGTAGGGCAGTTGTAAATAAACGATCGGATTACGTACGTCTGAAGTGCCACTTTATGATGATGGATGATCCATGAGGAAAATGGAAGTGCAAAAACTGACTCAGAATGTAATCCTGGGAAAAGGATATTAAAGTATACAAAAGTAGGTTGATTTCAACCTGATATGAAGTTCTCTCGAAAATCTATCCGTTCAAGTGAATTTCAATTAGCTGATCATTATTGCAAGCACTTGAAAGTGTACTACTTTTGGTATTCCACTTCTGAGGTTTTCTAATAACGTCATCTAATATTTGCATACAAATTGTAGCCAAAAATTCTTTGTCTACAGGCCAATGGCAGAATAGGCCAGAATTCATCGTAAACGTAACGTGCGTTAATAGAATCCAGGAAGAATTTCATGCTCCCAATTGTCCCGGAATTTTTCTAGTCTTCGGGGATGAAAACTGCCATTTCTTTCTCTTTTCTGAACGCTTGGCGACCTCCCCAAAATCCATTTACCTAATAATTTTGTGGAGAGGTAGAGAAGAGGAGTGAAATATTGAGCCTTCTGAGCTTTGGTGCCTTCATTGAATTATTTCATGCGTCAGAAATAAAGAGGTCGTGGGGAAGAAAGAAAGGAAAGAAGATGAACATCTGGATCCCACGATTCATCTTGCATCATTTTTTTTCGTAACAAGCGAACTATTTTAACCGTTCGAATTCGACCGACCTTTCAATTTACAATCCTGTAGCTCATTAGTGTGAATCGAAACTTTCAAAATCGAAAGTGCCAGAACCATACCTGAAATTTTCTTAAGTATTCCCTAAAATATTCGCGAGTATGTCAACGGTGGGAAATCAATTTGCAAAATGATTGTGAAATGTGCAAAATAGTTTCTGGCTTACGAGACTGAAACATGCACAACTTGGTGACAAAAATTTATTGGAACCTTTGTTGTGTTGTAGTAGTAACTTTGGTGTGTATAGTTTAGACTTAATTAATTTAAGTATTAAAGGAAAGGAATCGGTTAGAAACACGAAGACTATTCATGCTAAATTGTATTAAATTCCCTCCCAAACCCTTCCAACAACTGTACTTCTTTATTAACTTAAGTCTTAACTCAACGCACTCATTACCTCATTAAGTTTGTCCTCAGTCGCAAACAAAAGCTCATTTACTTCACCATGCATTTTCCAGAGAGAAAGTAAACTCAATTTTACGACGCTCTCTCACTACTTTCTTTAGCCGTCCACGTATGTAAGCCTGAAACTTTCCATGCATTGGACAACTTCATATGTCTAGTAGTAATTCTTATTTTATTGGCAGTGTGTTAGTAGGATATTATGGAAAACATTTATAAATTAAGAATTCTAATGATGAAAGTTTACTCATGCCTCCAGTACATTGAATTCCACTAACCCAATTCTAATCACTAGATGATACAAATCACACCATAGCGAACGGTAACGGTACCACTTTGCTGAGTTACTTTTGTAATAGCCAAAATTTAAAATTTACATATGAAACTAAGGAAAAGATAATTTGTAAAAGAGCGACACGTTACAGGTAAGTGCTTTTGTTTTCATTTTCATCCTCTACTAATGTGAAGGCGGAGAGAATGTCAACTAATTTGAACAAATACATATCTTGTGCTTGCTTATCATCCTGACCTGTCACTGTCACTTCACTTCTTATATTCTTTCTACTTAGAAACTAAAGACGCTTGCCTCAAGTGTCACTTCACTTTTACTTGCGTGCTAAAAGCTTATCTGTCTCGTTGGATTTGCATTTCAGCTCCTAATCTCCATGATCCAAGGAGTTCCCAGTTCTTAGTCTCCTCTCCACCTCCACGCACTCAAGGGACTTTATTACTTTAGATTTATTGTTATAAAGGATTTGGACAGGGACAAATCTCAGCGCAACAGAAAAATTAGAAAAACCTTCTATTGTTGAGATTTTCCAAGGCAAAATGGCGTGCGTTTTTAAGTAATGAATATACTTTGACCAAAATGATACTAACGAGATTATGGGTGTGATACAGATAGTAAGCTCAAACCATGGACAGATACTTGTGGTGATCTCTGGATGAAATTAAGGAATAAATTGATGTGTTGGAAGAGGCGTAAATAATTGGTACTTGGTAACGGTTAATAAAGCCCTGTTATGGCAAGGCAGGCATGGCACTTTCGTTTCCACCACCGCCAGTTAGCAGAAAGCATAGGAGAAAGTGTTGGAATGAATTGATTATACTTCCCGGCATGGGTACTTCCTTGTGAAATTCATTCATAGAATAGGAGAAGGAAAGTGGAGACGTCTCTTCACTACAATTAACTTAACTCATAATTAAGAATCTTCTCTGCCCCATGTGCTCATAAGTAGCCGTCACTTTTAATTTATGAGTTAGACGACCTACAGAATTTAATGAGTCTCTAAAATCCTTCGTCGCGTTTTCTCCCTCAAGGGTGAATATAATTGTACTACCTTTATTTCAGTTCAGTTCTTGTGGTTTGGGTAAATCAGATCACACCATTCACTCTAAAATGATCTTAACATTTTTGTCACAATACTAGCCATATTTCTAATTCTAACCTGCAGAATAACATTCCGTCACCAATTTTAATTACCTATGTAAAATTATTTTGGATTCGATAATAATTCTGTGCATCTCAAAGCATTTCCTGATGTGTTTCGAAAACTTTGCGAAATTAGCTATTTTCGACTTTCCCCGGAGCCCATATTTATCTGGAAATACATTTATCATTCAGGCGGTCCTATTTTTGGACAAACTAATTGCATTGACTGGAGGGAAACTTCCGATTCAAGATATTCTTGGAAGATAAGAACAGACTGCGCTGCGTGGGTGCTAAATTTAACCTAATAATCACACGTCTTCCATTCACGAACGGAAGCTTTTTACACAACTTCCACCTTTTGATTATGAAAATGAAAGGATGTTGGCCAAATAGATCTCGACGATGAGTGGAAATCCATAAAATAGGGTGGTTCATGCATACATACGAATTTTGCTTCGTTCAAAAAGTATGATTGATATATAAAAATAATTTTGAGCCACCCTATGATTTAAGCCCAACTAAAAACTTTTGGCGATGAGTGCAGATTTTGATTTACATTACAAAGATTCCCATTTCTGCTATACACACACTTTGAAAGCAATTTGTATTATCCTTTTGCGAAACGTGAAAACGCCCTGACGCTCGCGTCACTCATTAATTTGACGCCTTTTCATTTCTTCCTCAACACCCGACGTCGAGTAAAATAAGATTACAAAGATTGGAATCAAACCATGAATTTATTTTGTGCTCTGGGGCGTTGTTGCTGAATGCTGAACCAGCCAGCTTCAACCTCCTGGAAAGATTTTACTCTCATTATACCTCGCTACAGCCTGGCTTGACGCCTAGATTCTAGGATTCTAGGATTCTACAAAATATAATAATGCATGTGTATTCATTCTAACATGAGCTCAAAGTCTAGCTCTACCAAGTGAGTTGAATAGAAAGAAACCGACCAGCTGAGCTGAGCTGAGCTCAGCGCCGTTGATTATTAAAGGAGAAAGTGTTTCCTTCGTGTTAGGAGTTTTCTACCATTATGACCATTATTTCCATCGTCCTTTACAATTGTTCAATTTACTCACATTCAATGTTACGACACGAGAGTAATTTTGTTTGGATAAATTGAAACTATACAGCAAAGTGTATACGCGCTCTAGCTCGTTATAGCATAGTGGTACACGACCATCCCTTATCGATTTATTATGGTCAGGGTTCAATTCCTCGGTTAAAAAACGAGTCGGGCCTAATTTCAAAATTCTGTTCCTATAAATTTTGTCAAAAACGAATGGCAAAGCAGTAAAATTAGTAATTGGATTCAAGTTCGAAATTCTGTATGAATTATCAAAGAACAGCACGGCAGGTTTTCCTAACGTTGATTACGATTGTGAATGACAATAAATATGATTGTGCAAGAGTCAACGAAATTTATGCAGACAGACCAAATTACCGTTCAGACTGTTCCGACTATTCAAGTTCCATGGTCTCAGCTGCACAACTTAAACATGTTATTAGAAACGGAGGATTCATGAGCCTGAGAAAAGACAATGGAGGAAATGCTATAAAATGTGAAACTGGGATTTATATTTGGAATGTGGAAATTCATGCAAATGAGCATTCCAACACATACCAGATCCTCCGTCCCTTCCATGGAGAAAGAACACGTGTATTTCAGATAAATGCAGGAGATATCGGCAGAACTTTGTCGTACATGGTGAAGCATGACCACACCCTGACCAAAACTGACATATACATTTTTTAGAGGGCAAAATTCAGTATACCGCTTACGGGATTTTTGTAACAAATAATTACAAATATTTCAGGTCACATGAACTTAACCCCACCAATACCGCATAATATAACGCGAATTCTTTTATGTTTTTGCATACCTCAATAGCTAAACCATTTTTATAAAATGTAAGTTTTTGAGAAGCCCCGAGTTTAGATTCGACTATGGTCACTGGGGTAAGTATTATGACCCACCATGTATTGCTAGTGATATGCACCTTGTTCGTGCCCCAGCTTTAATCCTTTTAAAAGGATTGACATTTTATTTTATGATAACCCTGGCCCTGGGGCAACTATACTTACTGTGTAGAACTTTCTCAGCATAAATATTATATAACTCGTCGAGTAGAAAGCCTCTTTTGTGCTTACGTATACAAAGGGAAAAATTCCCACAGCACTTTCAATTTGGAAAAAGAAAATAAAATCTAAAGGAATTTTGAGAAATCCGCACCGGCTGTAATACAATCTGAAGAGAACTCATGTCCGATTCCGATACTACATAACATATAGTACATACATTTACATTCAGAAAAGTTTTTGGTTAAATCCAAGCCGTGCGGAAAGATTTATAAGGAAAATCCAAGGTCTGTCTTGGTTTGATTATTCAAAGCGAATGCAAACTTCGTTTTATTTTATTTCTATCCATTTCATATTTTTCTATGACCTTGGCTGGCACGACCGGGCTCAATACCACATTCTCGTCCGGATTGTAAAATGTGGCTACGCATGTATGTATAAAACCGAAGACTCGGTGTCATTTCTTACACGTGGCTCAAGTTCAGCCTTGTGACCACATTTTACGTCTCTTAGACCACAAAAATGTTTAGAGAAATATTCCGTTGGAGCTCAGTTCAACTCAAACTCGAAGATCTATAGTATTTTGCAACTTATCTGGGGTGTGCTGATTCGCAAATATATATTGTACTTTAGAATACACACTAAACTAAAGAATTATATACTATTAGTAGTATTCTTAAAATAAAGGTAAATTTGCACATTGACATCAGCACGTTACAGTGTGAAGTCTGTGAAGTAAGAGAAGTGAACCATAACAAAATTTTGGCGCATTTTAGTTTCGTAAATCTACAAAATTGTACAACGGACCAAGCAGACCATTTACTGGTGTGCCTTATGTCGTCGCCTTCTTGGAAGAGAAAAAGACGATAAGGAAATGGACGTTTCTCCAGTAATAAGCCCTTAGTGTTCCAGATGGATGTCGCAGGTTGGAAATCAAAATTGGGAAGGCAAATTATCATATACTACGAACTTAGCTGTTCTCCAACTACACAATATTTTAAGGATTATGTAATGAAAACTTTCGCACTCTGGAATCGATATTATTATCTCGATGTACGTCAAATATTAGATGGGATTTCACGAACGTAGCTAACTTTAGTTTGTGAATGGCTTAATCAATATCAGGGAGAAAAGAAGGACTTCATGCCTGTGACACAGTTCCGAGGAAATATTAAGGATAACGCGGTCGCCATGTTGGACGTCGCTCTTCATCACACTCTAGAATCGTGAGCTATGAGTCCCTAGGGACTATCTTCTTCATATAATAGTCATATAAGTAATATATTTAGTTCTTGGAAGAAGAGCTCTACGTATGTACGTATGCTATAGCGAAGCATTATATGAAATGGCAATGGCTTGTCTTTCTGAAACATCAACTGTCACACTTCAAGTCCTTTCCCTTGGTCGTTGGACTGTGAATGAAGTCATCTTATCCTAATGACCTACTATCCTCTCCTCCACTTTCATTTTCCCACATAATTTTTCGAGGGAAGCTTTCCTAAGATTCCATCCTAATGGCCTACCATCGACCACTGTACGTACGCCCAAAATTCAGCACGTCGTCTTCGTCACATGTCTAATAATAAAATGGCGAGTTTAAGTAAAGTAAAGTAAACCGATTGGGTTAGCAGATCTGACATGGAAATAAGTTGCAAAGTAAAACTCACGTCAGATCAAGTTTCCTGGAGAGCTATTCTATATTCATACTCATTTAATAGTGTCTTTTCTGAACTCACATTTATGTAGTACATAGTCTAAGATTTGTTCAAAGGAATAAACGTCGTGTTATTAATGTAATTCAGATAAATCACAAATTCAAATCGACTCTTCACGAGTAATCTCCTTAAGTTTCTTTGAAACGGCTGCCAATTGAGTTTTTATTTTATCTTTAGATCCTGGGTGAATGCATTGGAGTAGAAATTCACAATGACCCCCGTCTGCCCAACCCTCCACACGGTCCACCATTCTATATTTTAGTCATATTTTTAGTTAAATTATCAAAATGGAATGCACCTCGGCAAATACAAATATTATGGTACATAGTACATAGCAAATTTTCTTAAACCCACCGAGGAATGTAGTAGTTCAAAATCTGTAATAATTCCGGTTCCCAATCGCCAAGCTCGGAACGATTCTCCAACATTTTTTGTGTTCCCATTACAAATGCATAGATTAATCGTTCGTTGAATTTTCTGGAGCTCACGGTACCTTTAGAACACCCCTTCATCTTCTGCCGATCAATCCCTCCAGTGTTGTAAAAGGGTTCAGGTACAAACACAATTTCTTAACGAAAAAGAATTAAAATGAGAACAAGAACGTATTAACACACAAACAAGTATTAAAAGTGCAAAAGAAAAACCTTTCAAAAAATTCAAAATGTCCACCAAGCCATAATTTTGTGTCGGATCCCAAGTTTCACCAATTAATTCGTGAATGCAAAATGGTTGTTTTTGATCCACCACCTTTCCAAGAATTTGTATATTGGCAAAACTTTTGTAATAAAGTCGTGGAGGATCCGCTGGGAATCCACTTGGTAAGGACATATCAAAAAATAATAGTTGCCCTTCGAATGGCGTCTTAGGCGAGCCAACCAATATCAGCGAGAAAAGATCCTAGAGGTCAAAATACTTGCTTTGATATTTTGAAACTCATTTTCGAGACATGGAATTTTTTTTTAAATATTACCATACGAAGCTCATATCCAATCACAAATATTCCGTCCAATAACTCTTTTCCCATCCGTTTTATTTCCTGACCGATTACACTCCTAAAATCACTATTCCCAGTGCACACGTTTGTCTCATTTTTAAAGAAATGGTAATCTGGGTCAATGCATTTGATGACGAGGCGATCAGGAAGCAAAGCATTTTTCTTAGGAGCAGGGCCAGAAGTACTAGGACCGGCAAAATTATTGGTCCCGACATACTGTGGTGACGGTCTTTCGAGTTTCAAAAAACTATGGACCAATGGTACTGGCTCAAAGTGTCTAGGGTCCTGGAAGACGTGCACGAGATCGTTGATCGGTAGCAATTTTATTTCACCGGTCCCGTGGCATCGAACCTTAATCTGAAGATGCAATTAGATTTCGTTATTATAGTACATCGCAAATCTAATCTAAACGAAAATCTAAGGACCCAGGCCCTAAAATAAATTCATTACAAACTAGCCTGTCCATCATTTTGACATTGGACGACCCAACCGCAGATGAAGCCTTGAACGTCTTCTCGAGACCTAAACACGATATTCTGCGGGTAAAGATGAAAGCCTTCGAGTATTTTGAGCCCAGATGGAGTTTCAGTGATTTGAATTCCCGTTTCAAACTCTTTGACTTCCACCTTTTTGAGTTTATGCATGGCAGATTGAACAATCCCAAGATTAACTCTTGGTCCGGTGACAACATCTCCTCGAATAAAATCAGCCATAGTAGCAGTATATGGCTCTAGCTCAGGGCCCTTGAAGGTTCCAGAGCTGCCGTCCTAGAATTTGATTACAGTTAATAATTTAATACCTCTGGAATTACCACAGAACTTGTCCTTGTGACTTGACCACATCCATTTTTCGGTCGTTCAAGACAGGTTCTACTACGTATTATTAATTTTGGTGGTTAACCTTCCAGAGAACATCCACTCTTGTACAAGTTTGAAGACATTGAACTCCTATCTTCTTTCCTAAGTAATCATTTTTGTCTGGGCGAGAATTGGAACCTTGACCGAACCACGTATTTAAATAAGTAAGCTCATCTTTCTCGGAAATCTCAAAATACCGAACGTTTCCCAACCGGAATGAAGAATAATTCGGTGTATCAACCAAATCAATACTTCCAAAGAGGTCTGCTGTTAATTTGGTCGGTGGCTCAGCCCGATCTTTGTTCCCGATATTCATGGACCACTTGACCTCCAAAAAGTCAACCTAAAGAGCATTACATTTTTAAGAAGAATCATATCCCTTTTAAGAGACATTTCTTTAAATCAAACTGTGCGCTGTGGAACGATCTCAAATTCTTCAGACTCGGATTACTAACGAACGCATTTTCGAAGGTTCAATACAAAGCTAAAGCAACACTGACCTCTACATCAGAAACTCTTCCCTCAAATTCAGTAAGACTCATGGACGATTTTTTCCCAGATTTGACCTTCTCCCAATCTGCATCCTTAAGTGAATGCCAAGGACCTTTAATCTTTAGAGACCGAAAAGCCGGGCACTCCCTTTGAAAATTTGATATGAAAATATTCCCAGCGAATCGACTGTTAATGACACCAACGTAAGGATCCTCTTCATCATCAGTACCAATTTTAACTGTTACCATTCGATTTGACTTGACCACATTACCACACCATAAATCATAGAGAATAGGAGAACCCTCAGGGAATTTCTACACATACATGAGGAGATAAGGTTAAAAATATGTGAAACAGGTATTTTGTCCAAATAAAAGTTAATCTGGATACCTCAATTGGGATCAGACGCTCTGCCGGTACATTGGTCACTACAGCTGTTGTGCCTACGACATGCAAATCTGTCCTAACGGACACACGCTGAACTTGACCGACATTGCCATCTTTTGTGACCCAATTCCCTGGATGAAAAGACCGGTCCGAAATCTCAAGCTAAATTAACATTGATAATATTTATTATCATTGGTAATTCTTTAAAAATATACTGAAGCTCGGGTCGGCTAAAAGGATGAGATTAAATTTAAGACTGTGAATGAACCACCCTGTGCAAGGAATATGGTATTTTGTAATTTCCAACCTCATTCCTGTCAATCCATTCAACTTGTCCAGGAATTGGTTCAAATGGATCTGTGTGCGGATACATGACTGCGACACGGTTTCCTGAACTAGTGTGTTCCATACTCAAACTTCCGATCGCTCGGAAGTTTATACAAGACCCAACCAGACCGGCACGAAATGGAAACCTGTTTCGATATTTTGGTTTAACTTGATCATAGACATGGATTGGAGGACATGGTGGTTTAGGCCAAGATGTCATCTTGCAGTCGGTTCCCGAATTTCTCAGTGGTTGGATGGAAGTGAATACACAATTTAACGAACTTTGTTGTAACGTTACAGAAGAATTCCTCAGAGTGACAAAAATTTGAGAATCCATCGCAGTACAAATACATGATTTTCATTAACTTAACTTGTTTGTTAAACTTGTTGTATAAACTATCGCCGCTCCGACAACAACTCGAGCCATTTTTCGTACAAAAATACTAATTCAAATATAACAGTATAATAAACTTTTATTTGAGCCAATTCACCGCACATCCTTCCTCGGAATCGGACCGACTATGACTCAGATTCAATTCTGTAGTTTCAAGCCTGTTTCAATATGAGATACGATTTTGTAAGCGCTATCTGAGCAGCATTAGAATCTCCTTAGATTTTAAGCCAATGAATTTGAAATATTTTGTAATCGTTACATTTACACTCACTGATATTTCGTTGGAGGGACACAAAATGACGTCGGAAATTTTGTAATTCTCATTACTAAATAGAAATAGATTTTGACAGAAAGACAAAAATTATACAATAGTTACAGCTTAATTTTACACATAAACTTTAGCACCCTAGTGAAATTATAAAATTATTAACCAATACCCAGGTAAAAACAAAACTCTGTTCATCTCAACACTGGAAACAAAAATATTCCCACATTATGCAAATGTAGAAAGTCCCTTAGCCCACTTCATAATAATTGTCATTCATTCTATGTCTCTGTCCCTGTCATTGCATTACCTTGTCAGTCATCATTCTCCACCACAAAAACAAAGTAAGTTTTTGTCATACTGAGTCTTGAGTCTATTGGATCAAAATGATGTGGGTGTGAGAGGATACTTGAAGTGTGAAGTGAACTGAAGTCACTCACTAATTTCTCTGTCTTTGGAGAAAGTTTAGAGTGAAAGTTTTTGAGTCTTTTCTTCCACTCTATTTTCCATACGAGTGCGGCTATAGACTTCACACTAAACTTTCTCTTTTCAGTCCTAATGGTTCTTTGGACTTGGACTTGGACTTGAGTTTTCCTAATAATCAGGTGCGTTTCTCCGAAAAAGGTGCACTTCAACGCACCGCACTTCCCCGCTATGTTAAAGTTAGGAATTTTTATTTTACTGCTCCAGAACTTCAGTCATATAAGAATTTAATGCCAGAAAATACTTTAAAGAAACCGTAACATAAAATACGGATTCCTTTTTGCATACCAAATATACTAACCATCAGATGAAAGATGCTGGATGTGTGCGTACCTAGTGAAAGAAATGTAGGAAAAAGGAGTAAAACCGTAGATTTCACTTAAAGACGTCTGTACTTCAGGTCTCATTAGTCAGAGAAACCCATTTATTTTGGTTAGTCAAACTTGGACTTGGACTTCTTTCCAATCCAACAACAAACAACAACAAGAAGGGGAAGTTCAAGTGAGTGACAGACAGGTAATTCATTCCTGCGTAGAAATGTCGGGTTCAATGGAAATGGAATGCATGCAGAGTGAATGCCCGAATAATTCTTCCTCCAATTCCATTGTAATATCTTTGCTCTTGGAAAATCCTATTTTTTTCGGAAACTTCGGATTAGATTGCGATCGGGAAAAGAAAGTTCAAGGTACAAGTGGGCGTAACAACAGTCACGGATGACCAAAGGACGAGCCAGAATGTTGTCAAAAACAAAAAAACATTCCCAAGAAATCACAACACGGAAACTTAATGTTTTTATCGGAACGAACACGCAACGTTGAGAGCGAATAATAAAATTCTACAGAATTAACAGCCCATATGTATTACCGCACGTATATGCAACTGGTTGGCCGAAGATATTTTCATCACAAATTAATTTTTCCATGAATAGTGAATCAATGTTGAATGATCAATTAAAATCTGCTAAACTCTCATTGTTTAAATCAGCCAGTGATTAAAGTCAGTCAGGTGCATTTTTAACTCGAGAGCCGTTTCCTCGCATCGTATTAACAAGAATGTTTAATCTAAAGATGCATAACCAATTACCATTTTGACTGCCAAAAACTAAGGTATTCAGAGAGAATTACTAAATGCACCATTCAAAACATCTTCGCTAATTCGCAAAAAATTAAAATGTTAAGTCGGACTTCGGTATGCTGAATTCCAGGTGTCTAATTAATTAATGAATTCTACAAGTTTGGACTGGACATTTCGTGCAAACCAATATTTTCCACGACGATCGTGATGAAATGTTAGAATGTCACCAAAGATTTATGATACGGTAGTCCACACTTTTAGCTTCATTTGTCGTGAACATTATTATTTTGTCGTGAGGAAAAACGACTTCTTTCTAAATCTTTGCTATACGTGAATCGTGACAAATTTTAACAAGGTAATCATCTCTCATGTAAAACAAATCGTTCATTGTCATAAATATGAATAGGTGACAATTCAATGTAACAAAAATGACGCCTTCTGATTCAGGATAAGTAGTTTCCTTGTAAGTTTTATCACTATTACAATTACAATACTAATACAACACCATAACCTCCAAACACAAAGTTGCTGATCTCTGAATAAAAAATACACAGATCTTGAACTTTCAGGCATGTACGGCGATGTGTACATAATATCCAACATGGCCAATAAACACCACACCTGACAAAATTAAGAAGAAAAAAACCAACAGAACCTGATTCCATTCCACTGCATAGTTGCACGCAATGATTCTGAGAATAATCATGTATGTCACACCTTATCATAATGAAAACTTGATTCGTCATAAATTACCATAGAATTACTCACATTTTTGCACTTGCACTTGTCCTGTACCGTCGTAGTTTCTTATCCTTTTCTTTCAGGACTTTTAAATTAAAGGCTAAAGTCAATTTTCCGTGTTTTGCTACGTATGAAAAGCTGTGAAATGTTTTTCGAACATAGAGCACCGTGGATATTTCTAACTTTAACCCTAGTAGCCTTCGCCGTTGTAATACAGTCTATTGATCACTGTTCAGGTCACAAGATAAGGCACGCCAGAACAGTACATTCAAATGGGTATGGATACCGGGAAGCATTACACTTTCAACGTTTAAGAAGAATTAAGCGAATTGCAGAGTTGACTGCTAATGCAAAGTATGTACGTATGGTTTCTAAAAATATAAGAATTCAAAAAAGCCTTCAGAAAACTAATAATATTTTTATAACATAATTTTCAGTCCACAAACACACAAATGTGCAAATCCTAATAAACGTTACTACAAGGAAGACGGAGGATGCCACACGCCTGGAAGGAAGGGCCCTTGTGGAGAAAATATGTTATTTTACGCCTACCAAGATAATGAAATCTATGGAGACTGTGACTGCAGTCATATTCATAATATTCCATTGGTCTTCCATGTCAACAATTCTCAGTGCTATCAAGTTTATCAGCAGGTATTTTTAGAATTTGAATTATATTATCTTCGTTTTCCTACTGCTAGGGTGTACTTCCCTAGAAAAATTGTCAATCTTGTTAATAGTTTTTTTTCAATTGTTTAACCAGGGACATTGTCCACCGAACCATTGGCTCGTATACGACCAAACTAATGAAGTAATTTGTGAAGAAAGAAAATGTCCACTGAGTGAAAAGCAAATGGTTTTCTACAAAGACAAATGTGTCGAATTATTTGCCCATGATAAAACTTGTGAGAATCGTTTGGAAACTGTTCGATTCCCTCATGACGAGGTGCATCCAAGATGTGCAGAAGATAATGCAGTGTACAACATTGGTGCCCCAACGTTAAGATGCAGTCCTGGTTATAGTCTCGATGTTCTTGGGAAATGTCGACAGAAGATCAAGTTTACTTCGAACGGTGGAGATTTTTACTTTCTTGACCTCTTGTAAATAAATTATTTAGTATTTGCATGCTGCTTGAATCTTAGACTCCGAGAGTCTATGGGGTTAAACCATGATAAGATTTTTGAAAATTTAAATTAGCATATTCTTTCAAGAAAAAGTATAGACATGAATTTGGACCTCAATGAGATCAATCGTATTAACGAATATCCGTATGTTATTGTAGGTTCGAAAACTTCACCACGACGATGACAACTCTTGAGGAATCCTGAACAAAAATCAATCCCTTACGGATGAAGTCTTCTACATTTTCGTAAATGATTTTCATTACTCATATTATTATTCATATAATTCATTCTGATTTTCAATGCATTCAGGTCTTGAAATGTCGACTTGAATGCATGCTAAGTTTATTGACGCCTGAGGAAATGGCAAATCATTTTCGAAAATAAGACAGATTTCAATTGTACAAAATGACGATTTATCCAAATAGTGGTTAATTATACGCTATGAGGCTGGCGAAGCCAGCCGAATAGCAACTGTGAAAAAACAGGGTAGTCTTATTCGACTCCCTTCTTAGCCTCTAGCGTCTAATTCTTATCGAACGTCACATTCAATTTGCCCTTGCGCCACCCACCACACAAAAAATTGCCCGTATAAGTATGTGTAAAAGCTACATGCACCCTCGCTTCGCGAGGCTGCATGTACTTTTACACATACTTATACGGGCATTTTTTGTGCGGTGGTGGCACATAGGGCAAAAAGAATGCTCGTTTGATATATGAATTCTTTGTACACAAATATATATGCAGATGCAGAATTTCCGTTCAACATTGTGTTTGAAAATTGGAAATTTTATCAAGATACGGTAAATGTACATTAGCACCCATTAGCACAAATCCACTGGTGGTTTTTTTGAATAACAAAATTTTTAGCGCTCCACTTCCGCTAAACGTGTATTTTTTCATGCACATTGAAATTAAGCAGACAGACACTCACTCCATCCCAAATCCCAACTCCCAACTCAACCCAGACTCAAAGAAAATTCCAATGAAGATTTTGGAATATGAAATGTTGGAAATTAGCAGGATTTGTCCATTCGTCCAGAAAATCGGAGGGGGGATGATAAAGTGGAAACATGTACATATTTATTTTCTGTAGTAGTGTTAAAACATGTACGCTTGACGCTTGAACACTTTTCAAAATAACCCTGGAGTAGTAACTTGAGAAATCTCTCGCAAATAATTTAAATCAAATGTAGGTCCATAGGTTTTCTACCTAAAGTCAAAATAGGTCTTGAATGTCAATTTAACTTGTGCAATAAAAATTGTCCCGTTCGTTGCCTCAAGTCATATCCACATCTGAGAAATCGAGTGGTATGAATGCGACAGATGCATAATTCAAAAAGTTGACCAAGCCCAAGTAATCATTTTATTTTGAGGATACCTTGCTTCGCTGTGAAGACTACCCTTAAAATCCTCCCTCCAGTCAAACCATGTCTCAGAATCAATCAAACTCTAGTTAAACTGAACTCGCTCATCTTCAACATTAACGATGTAGTCCCGCTTTAGGGCTGCTAAGTCACGCGTATCTAAGCTCCAATAGGAGAGCTTCTAACATTTTTCACTCGGGTAGGTAGGTGGACT
>JAQGCB010000092.1:0-33210 GCA_034698835.1 Protaphorura tricampata
TGTGCTCTTCCGATCATGACCACTCGCACTCGCTGCGGTTTTGAGAGAATCGTCAATGGAGTGCGAGTGGTTCGCTACGAGTTAACTATTTCTATAATTGGCAATTAGTCGTTCAATAAATTTAATTGTACCTACTGCAGTCTGAATCATTCTTCGGCATACACTTGCTCAACAAATACATCGATATTCTAGTTCAAGAAAGTTTCAAAAATATCTCTTAAACATGAAGGCCACTACTTTCGTCTGCATGGTTTTTGCCATTTTCGCTCAATTGAGTCTATTGGCTCAAGCCGACGAGGAAGGCGAGGATGGTAAGATGGAACCTTATATACCGTAAATGACCGTTTAAGCGCCGGTTCCGATTAAACGCCTGGGTTGAATGAACGCCGGGTCTTTCTCCATTAAGGATACGGAGAAAGTGGTGTTTTTCGACTTTCGAACCTGCCAGAACTAATAAACGCCCGGCGCATAATCGGTCACTTACGGCATCTTTATTCGTCGAAAGTTTCAGTAATTAGTAAACTGACAATTATGTACACTCGTTTTTGAATAAACTATAAATTGAAAGGAGGGGTGAGTAGGGGTAGAATTTATTAATTTCAGTGAGTTTTCTTTCCATTTTTTCTTTAGGATTATGTGAAACTTACGGCGGCGAATGTGGAGAAGTCGGTAGATGCGGAAACGGCCCAGCAGTCTTCCACGCTGTTAACTGCAATCGTGACTCGTCAGACCCACAAGATTGTTGCATTTGGATGTAATATCGCGATAATCGTAAACTCATAATAATAATTCGTATATACAATATTCATACAAAATTCGACACTTGTTTTGGAATAAATCTCTCGCACTATGTGAGCCATATTATTATTCAACTTGACTTGTTTTCAGTAAATATTTCTTGGTAGTTTGGTACAACGTCGAATCTTAGAATAGCAATAGGGTGAAAATGTAATGAGACAGTTTTTCAAAAACAATATATTAATTTTAACGAAATCCAAATGACAAAAAAAAAATTAAACCATTGTTTTTCAACGGGCGTTCTCTAAGGACTCATAATCCGGGCTACTCATTTTCTCTGCTTTCTCTTGCTTTCACTTTTGGGAATGGGCAAAAATGAACATGAATTTTGTTGGATATTGATTTATTTCGTTTATTTTCGAAATAACAGTATGAAGCTGTGAAGTATTTTAGGATGCATTTGTGTAATAAAAAATGAAGTACAGTCAATAAAAGTTTCCACAATAATCAATCAGTTCTCTTTATTATTTTTCAATCCATTAATCTGGAATAATTTCTGCTAAACTCAAAAACAAGACTGAATAAATTGTAGCTGTTGTTCTCCAGCAACGCACACATACCATATCTACAAAATTAGGACTACTTTCTAACCTAAACTTACAAATAAACAATTTTTGCGACATTTTTATATTCTATGAAATAACTAGATTTAAGGAAAATTTAATTCTTCAGTGTGACAAAATTGTCGAGCTTTGACAGAATCCCAAATAGGAATAGTAATAGTCATTATCCAAATTGCACGACTTTAAGAAGTGAAGAATAGCATAATAAGCTGCAATTGCAATGTTTTACAATACCAAACTTTTTAATTATTAATTTTAAAGAGGGATCGAATATCTTAAGAAGTTATTTTTATAAGCACGTTACATATTATAATTAGTAGGAACTAACTATACTGTGTTTTGTATTTGTAGTGTTTCTTACAGTACCCACGGAACACAAATGAACGAACGATAAACTAAAAATTCTAATAACTAATGGATAGTTAAATGAGAGAAAAAAAATTACAAAGATTGTCATGATATGTCTGCCTACATTTTTTCTCCGGCAAAGTCAACTTGCTGACCGACTAATTTTTCTCTAGTCAAAGTCTAATTTTCTGCTCTAAAATGGCTAAAGAGCATTGTTATAATTATGCTCTTGTAATTTTCATTTGAGACTACATTATAGTACCTGCTTTCTCTCAGTTTTTGTCTCACTCCATTATCCATGAACATGCTCATCTAACAATTAATAATACTAGATTTGTCAGACCACTGAGCTCTCCCTCATCCTCTAATAATTAGTGACATTTTTCCCCAGTCTTCCTGTACGTAGTGACATAGACACATGACACAAACGAAAACAAAAATAAATCTGGCACCATTTCCCCACTCTCACTCATTCATTCTGAGCTCATTTTCCAAATTTCTAAGTTTTGTTTCTAAAATCTAATCACATCACAATGTAGCATTAGAGGTACGATTGGCTTACTGGTACTCACAGTGTTTTCCCAGTTACCCAACTCAACCGAAAACGACTATGTTCCAAAGTGACCAAAATCCATCGTGGGATGGGATGGTCAATTTCTTAACTATAAAATCCATTGAAGGAGTTTCCTGTACATTATTACTGTGTTTTATAATATGGCCTAGTAGTAAGTAAGTAGTGACGATGAACAACAAATAATTGCACAAAAATTTGAGCCTTAATTATTTACAAATGTATTTACATTGCGTGAGTGTGGTCACTTTCACTACTCATTGTACTTGAACTACTTTACGAAAAGTTGAGTAGAATTGAATTTTTAAATCAAAACTAATCTACTAACCTACCGCACAGCATTAATGCAACGAGAACAAAAGTTTACCATATCAAACTTACTCTTAAGAAATATTTTTTGATCCCGACTAAGAACTTTTATCAGTTCGTATACTTCCAATTTTGACTTCATTTCAGAGAATCAGTTTCATTTCCTAATATTACAAACATAAATTCTGAAAATAAGGTTTATAATATCATATCCCCAGTAGTACTAGCCGATGTTGAACCCCTAAATCCCTTCTGTTTCTTCTGGTCCTACAGCGAATGACAACACATTCGTACAAATACTACAATTTACTTTACAATTGACTCTATAAAGAATTATTTATTTAAATTAATATTCTATGAGAAATGGTCGACTGTATTTTCAATCCGACACTGCCTCAGACATTGTAGAGCCCCTCAATGAAACTCTTGTATTTATCATACACTGTCTGTCTCTTCAACTTGAGGGTTGGGCCTGTAAAAAAATTCAGAGAAAAACACACATTAGTCAAAGTATAAAAATTCATGTTCAATTCAAATTCAAGTTGGAAAATTTCCAATTCGCATTCAGATTATACATTTCTGCACTATCATTGCTCTGCGGGAAAGAAGGAAGGAAGGAAGGAAAACACGGAAACAAACAGAATGAAGGAAGTGGAATAGTGAAAGTAAGTGAAAGAGTTGAACAGTAAAGCAAATGGAGAAAAGGAGACAATAACACGAGGAGTACTTTTCAGATGTGACGTAAAACAGAGATTTGCAAGTTATGACGCCAGATAAAAACTACAAACTCGTCCTCAATTTACCAATTTTCATTAGAATGAGTGGAAGATCATGACTAAACTATTTCTTATATTAACAACTCACTGAAGAAACCAATAGAAAACTTCTGATATTATTTATGCAGTTCAAACGAACTGAAATTTTAGCCTGACTAA
Organism: Protaphorura tricampata; assembly: GCA_034698835.1. Lineage (NCBI taxonomy): Eukaryota > Metazoa > Arthropoda > Collembola > Poduromorpha > Onychiuridae > Protaphorura > Protaphorura tricampata. Next base: position 3,525 of record JAQGCB010000092.1, read on the forward strand.
CATGAGTTTACATCAGAAGCGTATCCCTTGTTAGACTTTGCCAATTTTACGCGGGTAGAAAAAACAAGTCAGTCAGAGTCAACAATGTCAACAAATCCAATTTGAGTCGTCGTCGTCTCTCAGAGTCCTTTCGTACAAACTTGGTATTTCACAATACTAACGCATTTGTACAATGAAATTAGTTCTTTCTTTACATTTGAGTTCCTCGGGAAAAAGCTAAGTAACTTTTCCCTTATTAGCTCTAGCACCGAACTACATCACATTGAGCATTGCTTTCCATTTAACCCGGCAAACAAAACCCATTACATAAAATAGAATGAAGCGTAAGGAGTAAGACTTCGGCCAGGCCGTGTGGTTGGGACGTTACTCTGTTTGGTCAACAAGACAATGATAACAGTAAGTCAACTTTGCCGAGACAGCCACAGTTAGTTGGATCCCAGCAACCAAACCCAACCAAAAACCAAATATATGGCAACCAGAGGAAACTGGTTTACTCTTTCCTGCACTCTATTCAGTGTTTCCCATTGGGGATTCAAAAATTAAAACTGAATGGGATAAACAATCTCAAAAACATGTCTCGCTGTCGCTGTCCTCGTCTCCTCCTCAGAAACATGTCTGTCCAGACGTAAACCAAATATCTTTAATTATTAAACCCTCTTCAAATGTTGACTCGTTACGTTACACTAGAGAAAATAAATGTGACACAAACTATCTCCCATTCTAACGTAAATTCTGAATTTCAAATTAAGTCAACTCAGTTAAAGCTAAAACACTGCGCAATTTCTTCTTGGACGAATTAAATTCAACTAAATATTTCAATATTCTCTTATCCTCAATTGCGAGGCAACATAGAGAGAAAAGCAGAATGTGATGCTAAGAACATGCCGTGAATCCTCAAACAAACTGTTATGCCAACTTCACCATTCCTTCAAATAAGAATAGAAACGAGTCGAGTTCAGTCCAGTTAACAAAAAATCTGTCGTTCTCGTTAACATTCATTGTCCCTATTTTGTCTCGTTCGACAACGACTATTCTAAGTGTGTCTTCACGCACGTACTCAAGTTATTCTCCTTCAACTTGGCAGTTCTCATTCCAAACTTTCTAATGTTCTAACTAGAAAACTCAAAGCCTCTATAAAGTGTGTTAAGAAGTGTCAATTCAAATTCAAACAAAAGATTTTGTTCAGACAACAGAAAATAAAGAAGCGGTTGGATTTAGAATAGTGGGTGTAAATGCTAAAATCTTTTTCTAATTTGTCGCAGAGTTCTAAAGCTATAAAGATAAAAAATTGAGTTTAAAAATCGTAATACTTACCGAGTTCACCTCCAGGAATTGAGAAGTCTTGAGGGAGAATAACCCATTTTTGGATTTTTTGGGCTTGAGAAACGGCACGTTTGTTCGCTCGATCGATTCCTGCTTGAATTGCGAAGGCCAACTAAAACAACAGACAAAAATTGATGAGTACTATTATTCCACTCTCAAAGCAATCTAATTATTTTGGGGAAGTACATACGATAAGTATCGTTATCGTTCATTATAATAAGTCTCAACGGTCATATATGACCTGACTCTGACTTGGCTATTTGTGGTAGCATTATTACACTACGTGTCAAGAGTTCTCACCTCCTTGTTTTCCTTGTCGTAAACTTCATAGATAACATCCTGGATGGTCTCTACGGTGCAATTTCCGTTCTTCTCTACCCATTCTTTTGAGGCTCTGGTCAATTTGTCCAGTGGCTCTTGTGAGTTCATGTCGACTTCAGTCTGAAAACATTCATTAAGATCGTAATTAGTCTCTGGGGATTCCAAACAATGCAGTTTTGTGTTTGGTTTTGTTATTTCGGGTCGCTAAACTTTAACTTCGAAAGGCTCCAATTTGATTAGATATAGAAGAATCTAGGATCGATTCTAATAAAAAATTGTTATGAGGTGACAAATATCGGATTTGATTTTTAAAATACACCACAGTAGATTAAAAGCCGTTTAATATTATTAAAATATTTTCTGGGATCACGTAAAGCCGAATTACCTTAAAAGTGAGAAGGACGGAGAGGAACTTAAGTTTGTCTCCAAGAACAACGGCTTGACTCACGAGTGGAAGTTCACTCTTAATATTGTCCTCAATTGGGACTGGAGCCACATTCTCACCGCCGGCAGTAATGAGAAGTTCCTTTATACGCCCAGTAATGAACAAATATCCATCTTGATCAACTTTGCCAATATCTTCTGAGTGGAGCCAACCCTCTTCGTCTATTGCTCCCTTGGTTTTCTCTTCTTGTGCCAAATAGCCAATGGTTAAATGACGCCCCATCATGCATATTTCTCCACAACCCTCAGAATTTGGCTTGTCAATTTTAGTTACACAGCCTGTCATAGTCTTTCCAACACTTCCGACTCGGAATGAAAAATCTGTGGCCATAGTATGGGGTCCGCTGCACTCGCTCATGCCATAAGCCTAAAAAATAAAGCCCAAAATCCGTATTAGTTAATTTGTTACGAACATTTCCATAAGTTAATAATATTGACATAAGTTTTCTAATTCCTTGACTCACCTCGGTGACGACGACATTGAGAGACATGAAGAATTTCAAAATGTCAGGGGCGAGTGGAGCTGCTCCGGAGAGGTGAAGGTCACAACGGCTCAAACCAAGAGCCTCACGAACTTTTGACAAAACTACTTTGTTTGCTATTTTGAAGCCCAATGTTTCAGGGTTCGACACTCTGGGGAAAAACAAAGAAAAAATCTCACAATAAACTTTTGTCCTAACTTTACTTTTGGTTGTAAACTTCAACTTGAAACGGAATTCAACTTACCCATTCATTCTTTTCATGTTGTAATCGAATCCCTTATTCTTAGCCCATGTGGCAACCATCTTTTTAATTCCAGTTGTGTTTCTTCCGATCTCTGTAATTTTTTCATACATTTTCTCCCAAACACGAGGTACAGCCAAAAATTTGGTTGGTTTGACTTCTTTCATGTTTTCAACTAAACTTCCTTTCAGGGCATTTTTGTCTGCAAAGGCGATCATCCCACAAGCTGAAAGTGGGGCATATACATCAGCCATTTGAGCTGCCACGTGACTCAAAGGAAGAAAACTAATGACTACTTCTTGGAAATCCTCCGTTGCATCCCGGAAATTAGCCCAATTCTTGTTGACCCGAGCCATCCAGGTAAGATTATCATGAGTCAACATAACTCCTTTTGGATTTCCGGTCGTTCCACTCGTATAAATAAGCGTGCAGCACTGGTTGATAGCCAAAGATTTAAGGCGTTGTTCCAATTTTTCGTCAGTTTGTTGACTTCCAAGATGCATGAGTTGGGCCCAACTGAGGACACCTTTCTCTTTGGGTTCTCCACTGTATTGAACAATGGCTTTCAGATCGGGGAGTCTGTCACGGAATTCAAAGATTTTTGCTAGTTGTTTGTCATCTTCAACAACATAGATTTGTGCCTTGCTGTCAATGGCACAAAATTCACATGCTTCGGCTGAATTTGTAGTGTAGATTCCAGCACCCATACCTCTGTTTCAATCAAAAATTTTAATTAGATATAAATAAAAAGATCCGATACAAGAATTAGTACAATTTTACATCAAGTACTTCTTCCTTACCCAGCAAAAATGGCACCCAAGTCACTAATGAACCATTCGGGAGAGTTGAATCCCAAAATGCATACAGTGTGATAGCGCTCAAGGCCGAGAGCAATGAAGCCCTTAGCACAAGTGCGAACGTCATTATAGTATTCTCTGAAAATATAGAAGAACAAATTGAATTTTAGTTTAATTTAGTGTGGATTCAAATTAAAAACGAGTAAAATTAATAGATCATGCAAACTCACTTGAAAGTCCATTTCACCCATTCATCTTCTCGCTTGATGGTAAGCGCAACTTTGTCTGGGCTTCGTTCGACGCATCGTTTTAGTAAAGTTGGAACAGAAATGGGTTCCAAATTCCCAATTGTTCCTTCCAATTTGTTAATTCGAGTAGCTCCATTAGCGTGCCATGTGTAGACGGCCGTCGACGGTATTATCTGATCTGGACCTAAAAATTACAAATAAAGAAAATTTAATAACGCTCAGATTCACATAGTATGTAGTAATAAAAATTCTGTGGTAACTAAATATCGTGTAATAACTTTTAAAAAAATAGTATAGTAATTTCATTTTTGAGAATTGAAAGTAACATCAGAGACATCAATTGATGACAATTCAGCCAATTCATGAAATAATAGAGAGCATGAATTGAAAATTAAAACCAAGTACTCTATACACATATATTTATCATCGTTAGAGTCAGTTTGCATGACGGCGTGACGTTAGCTTATTGGACTTCCTCCCTAATACCATTAGGAAACTCCAGAAACCCTATTTTTGCAATGAATGAACAATAAATAATAATGACAAGGACAGATGATGATAACAACATGATACTGAGCTATGGTCTTGACCTTAAGAAAAACCCTTTCTGTAACAGATCATCACTTGAATGAGAACTCTAAAAATAGTTTACTGGAGAAATATATAATTCCAGATGAAGCTGGAGAATTTCGGAATTCAGGTTTTCCCATAAGTCATAATTGTCTTTGTCATTATGAGTCAACGGCATTTTGCGCATCAAACATCGACCGATCGACTTTCCTTAAGAAATTATCGTGTGTAACAACTCGCAAAGCAACCAATTCGGTAGATCGAATCGAAGAAGGCATTTCTGACTTGAGTTTTACGACGTAGTTCAGTCAAATGTCTAATCTAATATTAAAACTACGGTTAGGTTCCGCTTGGCATTTATTCATTTTTAATGAAAATATCTAATTCTGAACTGTAGTTTTCCCCAAAACAACCATTGAATTCAAAAACTACCATCCGTTCCCTAGTCAAGAATTTTGTAACAATTACTGATTTGAATGTTTCGCTCAAAGTTAGGCTAACAAATAATTTCGAACTATGACAGAATCTCAATACCACATTTTTATCTTCAGTGTTCTATCTATCCTTCGCCAAATAAACCTTCATAAATGATTTATTGAATCACAATTCTCTCCTAAATCAAAATCATTGTCAATTCATGCCCATAACCGATTTTCCAACAACTTCCTTGAACAAGTATTTCCATACTACCGTGAGCGAAAAGCCAATCTTCCTTCTCAACTCAACAGAGATGGTGTGCGTAAAGAATTACACATGAATGTATAACAATGAAATAAACTGTGTGAAAAGTAATAACGTTTAGATTGTCCTAAGACATCGTTTCATATTACCTTTCCTTGTTTGAGTTACAGCTAGGCCACGGCAGGCAACCCAGATCAAAGTCCGACCAAAAAATGCCAACTTTTTACTGTGATTTTATTTCATTTTTTTTCTCATCACAATGGCAATGTTAATGTGTTGTGTATCGTATGATTTCAGTGCCATGTGCCAGTTAGCATTATAATTTGTAATCTGTACTCTAAGTTAAGTTCTCGTATGTTTCTATCTTCTATCCCCTTCAGTTTCAATTTCAATTGGCAAACAAAACATAATTGGGAAGGAAGGAGGCAAGAGTGAAGTATACACAAGTTAACACAAGTGAATCTTAACAAAAAACGGTGAAGGTAGGCGGACGTCCTTCAGATATCACATAACATTTCGTTACGTGGGTATTGGCTACGTCAATACAGACAAAACTATTACTATAATGCCACACACAGTGTTTAGCATTTCAACTCATTAACTTTATGCGCCCAGAAATCCTGTCAGAGATTTATGATTTTAAACCGTTGTGATTGCATCTGGAAGAATGTGTGTGAGAGTGTGGCGTATGACATTCAACTCAGGAAATAAAACAAAATTAGACTTCTACAAATTCTCATTGCTTACAAATGAATTTGCACATTAGATTACGTGCTTGTTGACTCAAGCGGCTACAAAAAAGCTACAAACACTTTAAACCAGAAATTATAAACGTGTCAGCAATTACTTTGACCCAGGTCGATTACAATACCCACTAATAATAGGACCTTCAAATTTCAAAGGAACGATGTAGAGAAACTCTAGAACATTCCTATCCTTCCTACGTAATTTCAGTTATTGAATTATAAAAGAGAGGGAAATTGGTTTAGAGCTTGCCTTTTTACATAATTTAATGAAGTTATGAAATTGTACCAAATACAAGTCTACTTCTTGCATGACCATCAAATATCAACCATTCGTTTCACTGAAGTTGTGCCCAAAGTCATGGCATATATAATTTCTACAGCTACACAACCATGCCAATTGCCAACTTTCCTAAGCTAAGCAAAGCAAATCCAATGTTATTTTTCCTATGCTCTACCGTGCTTCAATGTGATTGGATCCTACGGAGTCGTACGATGCATACTTTACTACATTTACCTTTCCTTTCCATTCCATACATTTATATTCGCATTCCCACAACTCATATCATTTATAAACAATACAATGCTTACGTGTTCGCCTACCAATCTATGATTTTAGTTAAAAGTTACGGTAGGACAACACTATACAAGTTATCTTGAAAATTATGTGTGCCGTATGCCAGAGCTTGAATTCATTGACCCATATTTAAATCATCAAAATGCTATGTGCCTATCATTTTGTAATTCTATTCAATTCCGGGAACACGACTGATAATAAAATTCATTCAATTAATTTTATCGGCCGACTTACAGTACAAGTACAACAGTACAAGCAGGCTACAAAATGAGTCAGAACTTTTCCATTGAGGTGGCATGACTCTCATAAAACACGTACCGATCATAAATATTATTTGAGGTTACCAGCGTATTCAAACAAATCTAGGAAACGTGTTAACATTTAATCAGAATCAAAGTGTACTGGATTATTAATTGCATTGTGAGTAGTGAACAGACTAGACAAGATTAGATTTGATGGACGACGGACAAAAACCTTAATGATAAATGTAAGCCTTTATCAAGTCTAAACAAATGGTAAAGCGTTTCAGCCGTTGACATGTATTACGTATTTTCAAAATTACCACTTCAAATTTTCAAGGAACTTAAACGAAATAATACTCTTCGTAATATTTCCACCGATTTGTGACTCAATCGACCGGATAGCCCGATGTAATAATTTGTAAACAGGAAACGAAGGATTAGCTGTCTAGGAAATGCAGTTAATAGTTAGATTTCATGAAATAATTACAGGCTTAATTACATATTGTAACAAGACTGTAAAAACCAATAAACCAAATGAAGTTATAGCTAACTATAAATGTCCAATATATTTTTTATAATATGATTTGTAAATATCAGGTCAAGAAAACAGGCAAACTGCAAGGTTAGATTTCAACAGTACAGTTTACACGTGGTGTAAAGTGTAAATAGTTTGGAACTATCTTGGCATCCGAATAAGTAATGTAATGTACTTTGAACTCATTTAAAAAAAACTAAAAATATCTCAAACGAAATACGCCTTTGCGGTTGACTCTTATGCAATTCATAATCATTACTGCTTCGCGTACCCTAGCATTTGCAAATCTACCTTTGCCATCTAACCTGAACCTAAACCCTCCATAATTTCGCAACTATATTCTGTGTTGATATTACTTGCTCAGCATGGATGCGGCTCAATCCTTGCAAAACGCTGACATTTTTTTTGAATCTACGTAAATTAACTAATCCATAATTAAATCAGAGAATTTCCATTCGGCATCAGCATGCATGGCACGACTTGGAATCAAAGGTACATTCGCAATGTATAACACTATCTCATGTCAGATAACTGACAGATTAATACTAACAGATTCGGATATACGAAACTAATTTCTGAGTGACTCAATACTCAAATTACTACTTAGAGCTTCGTAATTAATATTTGAATTACCTTTGTCATAAACATTTCCATCTGTCAACCATGCAAGACTGGGGTCCGACGTCTCACTCTGAGAAGGAACGGTAACTGGAGCTGTTGTATGAAGTCCGGCTGATTTCAAAGGAGTGACAGATATCTGTTGACTCTTAATTGACACTTTCTCTTTCTGGAAATAACACAAAATGAAATCAAATTAGGATTGAAATTATATTGAGTGTGAAATTAGTACTAAAAAATTTAAATAGTGTTGAAACTTATTTACCCCTTCCGTTTTAACATATAATCATTATAAATACTAACTAAATCTATGTTCAAACTCCCACATCAAAGGGGGGCTGATTACGACTCATTGATTCATCTAAGCATTCAGTACGATTCGACTTTATAACTAACGCAACGAAAATAGCGGAAGAATAAGCCCGCCTTTGTATGTGAATGTCGGACAAATAATTAATGTATAATTATACTTGACTGTAATATGTATAGACTTGTACTTGCTCCCTATATAACTAAGGCCATGCCATGGCTGCACCTGCACCTATGACCTTAGCCTATTTAATTGGACTTAATTAAAAATTAAGATACATCAGACTCAGGCCTCATTTGATTAATCAAGACGTAAGCATAACTCAGGATAGAATTAGGAAAGGATGAATTGATGGTTTAGGAACATACTAAGCAATTGATCAAATCTGTTGATGGACTTTGAGAATGGAGAGATCGGATTGGAGACGAAGAGGTTGGAGGACTTTGTGAAGTAGTCGGTATTGGAAATGAAAATGTGGGATTGGAGCCAATTCCTGAAGAGAGGAACGGGCCAACTCTTGGAATGTAGGACGAAGTCTCACTCGAATTTAAAAGAAAAGAGGTCTTTGACGCACGGCTGACTTTTTCGTGATTTTCATTCTCCTCCTCCTCAATACTTCCTGAGGGGGTCTTGTTCACAATCATTTCACTTTCAAAAGGGGCGGTGCTACTCCCCCGACTGATCAACCTTCTATTTCCTCCAATCGATTCAAATTTAAAATTTTGTATGGAATAATATGTGAAAATATTAGAATTCAAATTTGGACTCAGATGCCGAATGATACGATTAGTAAAGAGTTGAGACATATGGACTCATATTCAAAAGGATTAATTTGGAAATAATAAAAAAGAGCCAATTTAAATTCAAGTAATAAACTAAAATTTGAGATATAACTTAAAAAATGTAACCTAAAAGCTAAAACTAAATCAGTGTTATACATTTTAATGTTCAAGTTCTAAATTCTAAATGTTAGTGTTCCTTCTATCAAACCAACCTGATTCCCAAGGTGACCGTTTTCAGTTATCACTGTTTCCATTCCAGAATTTAAAAGAACAACCGTTACCGGTACCGGTATTTTTAATCACTTCACTTGAGATATAAACTTTTTACAATATGACGGATAATACTGAACCAGCTACACAAATTTGTTTAAAATTCCTCCGTGCAACCGGAGATAGGAATGAACCCGGAGATTTATTTTCACGAGTAGTAGTCCAACTCTACACACCGAAACATTTTCTCTTAACTATAAATAGCTGGTGTAAGCTAACCAAACCTACCTACCTAATCATCGTCATCATCTTATACTTATACTCTATTCCTCTGACGTTCATTTCATATCTATATCCACACGAATCACTCCAAGAAAACTTGGAATGAACTCAACTACCAAGTTTAATACCAAAATAATAATATTAATTTTAGTTCAGTTTTTACCTTTACAACTTCTTCAATGTGTGTGTGAGAAAATCCATTTCCATTCATATGAATTTTATTCCCATTCACAAAATCTGTGGTGTCAACATCTGGTTCTGGCTCTACATGAGCAACTCCATTTCCATTGGTATGATTGGAATAACCATTCCTGACAGCCCCGGTTTCGGTGTCAAATTGTGGTTTATTACTTCGGACTTCATTTTGAAAGTGCTCATTTGTTGCACTCTGGGATTTTCTTCCGGTAGGTTGGTAACTCGTTAAAATGGGGACACCAACGCCGACTGTGTTCCCGGTTTGTGTTTCCATTTGTGCTAACGACGGCATCTTAGTAATCTGTAAAACATAAGTAACACAATTAATGATATTGTCATTCAGACGTCATACTCTTTAAAATTACGAAATATGTAAAATGTAATTATGTGGTGTAGAAAAAATGAAACTTGCAACTTGCAAGGCTTGTTTGTACTTGATTAAGAAAATTCGTCAATGTATCTGACCAACCTTAATTACAACTTACTGTACGTTACATCATATAACAAGTGGGATAAAAAATAAAATGTGATATATTACTACTGAAACTTGTGAAAAATTAAAACCTGAGTAATGTGCAAGATCCATTCTACAGAATGCACGTTTCATTGACCTCTCTAACTACAAGTGGACAGAGTGGACACACAAGGGTATATCTTGCGAACGCGAACCTGTTCTGCCACCGGCAATCCACTTCCACATTACTCTTTAGTGTGGTACCTTTCCTAACACAGTTTCGAGAGCTAACCAGAGATTTTGTATCAAATATTTATACTCGGCTTGCATGCCCACTGTCTATGAATGACTTTGATTTTTGAAAACCTAATTTGAGACATTGAAAAAGCCTACGATGTATGTGAATGCGAACGATACATACATATACTCGCTAAATTGGCTCAACCAAAACAAACAGAGATTAAACAAGTATAGATCAATCTTCTAAAATTAAAATAAAATGCGTCCGTTCATGTTTACCTTCTCCGACAGATTTCAAACTCCAGAAATTGGACAAATCGACAAATGCACAAAAATGTATTCCAGAAATTTTCAATATAATAATCCCCTATTCCCAACGTTAACGGAAGAGTTAGTTAATTCCTTGGAGAGACCAAGACAACACACGGTACCTCCACTCACTAGTAACTTCCAAGACACACTGACTACTGAACTGACCGTTCTTGGTGTCAAGTAAACTTTCAGGTACACGTATGACGCGATCTTGCAGCACTCACATACATGTTACTGTCAGTCACACTGTATTCAGTGAGTCATCAATAATAATAATATCCGAAAATAATAATTACGCGGAAACACTGCGTCGGGATTTTTTGAGAAAACTATACACTATTTGCCCATGTACAAATTTTCAATGCTGCAAGCAAACTGCAAATCCATGTGTACAAAAGTACAAACCAGGTAAACATTCTAAACATGCGTGCTAATAACATATCATTCCTGCAATCTGTATTTGTAATCTATAGCAATTGACGCAGGAATGATTTCAAAAATGACTCAAAATTAGAGAATTGTTCCATAGTTTCATAGTTTTCTTTATCACCTAGTCTGACTAATTGGTATAAATAAAATCGTCAGGTGAGGTTTGTTTACAATATCAATCATTATTCCGATTAAATTAAAATTAATCTCAGTGAAATTAGATTGCACTCGCCATCACAAAAAATCCCCAGAAAGAGACATGGCATATAATAATACAATACAATACCATATATTTGGAATTTGGACACACCCTCGGAATTGAAATGAATGGATAGAAAGGAACTTATGACTAAAAATAAACTAATGATAAAATATAAATAAAAGTAGGAAGAGTAATATCAATATTAGTTCTACACTCTGCACCACAGGAATTTACAGGGGATAAAATCTGCAATCATTTAATCGTTGACGTGGCGGACTTGGACAATTGACAAAAATTATAAACTAAAATGTATTAACCTTTCTGCAATGCAGAAATTATTGGCAACCAAGTCGATTCACGCACGAACTTTGGACTTGGACTTCTTATATTTTTGTACGAAGTAATGAACAACTGTTTGCATTTGCATTGCATTCACCTTTCATTCCATTCATTTCTGATTTTTGGCTCCATTTTACTTATATGTATACAACTGTCAAATTCCTATTCTATTTTCTGTTTGGTTTGCATCAAATTCTTCAATCTTCAATACTGATTCATTTTACTAATTGCAAGTAAGTAATAAGTAAAACATATATTTTATTTTACTTCAAGATGTCAAGTGATGATACAATACTGGTAAATAAACAAAAAGTATGACTGAAGTACTTTAATTACTCAATTAAACCATTCCAAAAATTTCAAACCATTATTAACCGGCCAACTAATGGATATTTCCTCCCAGTTTCTGAATGAAAGGTCAACAATAATATGGAGAGGTGAATAAATAAATGTGTGTGTTTTCCTCTCTAATATTTATTCTGCCGTCTAGCAATGTTAATAATGTTGACTTTTCGTCCACTCCACTCGACACAAAAGTACTGATTGTAAAGCCAAAGTCTAATGAGTGATGCAGGTCAGGGATGGTCAGTTTCTTTCAGGTGAAAATACAAGGTGTAAGGTTAACGACATTAATAAGCCGTAATTGTACTACGCTGACAGAGAGCTAAGACACATTCGACTGAAAAGAACACAAAAAAAGTCAAAATAGGGCTAAGGCTGGCTAACTGTTACGCCATGTCATGTCATTATTTATGCCCCACATTGTAGATCAACTTTACTTATTCAGGGATTCAGAGTATAAGAGTATTTTTAGGTTTTAGTTGTGTATTTATTTTCCTTTTCATCACCGTATAATTAGAAAAGAAAACTCAAAATAATGCGGTCTGATGCGTGAGCACATGCTTGCTCCGCTCGGCTTATTATGAATGAAATTGTATTTTTTTACGATATACAAGAGCACATGATTGGATGCTACAAACATGTATGACTCATATTTTCGAGTAGTAAATGCTGAGATAAATAAAGAAACGAGTGATTCAGACTGAATACATTAGATTCTGTTATGGTATGGTATTGTAAAACTAATTAAAATCAAATGATGATGTAACAATAGTCAAGGGTGAGGCTAAGGTTGCAATTCATTTCATGTCATCATGATTGTAAAAAAATCGCGTAATGCAACGTGGTATTTGGTATACTCTTATTTGATTGCATTGCTTGCTGTAACTCCAGCACTTGACATTGCGATTGTGTGTGACTATACTATCGTACGACCTCATCGTCATCACGCTGAACACGTCATGTCCACGTCAAATGACAACACATCGCTTTTCTTCGTTTAAACTTATGGTTTTCTAAATTATTTTAAAAAATGAATGCAAAAATTAAAGTTTTTGCTTTTCTTCTATTCGCCATTCTAATGCTTTCGAGAATTCTGTCAACTTTCGTTTATGTCTAAATAAAAACTGTTAATTCGTAAAAATATTAAGACTTCAAAGTTCAAAAATTAATAATAGTATCCTTATTGTTGTTTTTTTTATTTATGTACGAATGTATTTCTGCGAGCGTTAATACTAATGAATGAATGAAATGAAAGAGAAATAGTCAATGCTGAATGCGAAATGTCGATTGCATATCGCGGTTTTCCTTCCTCAGCTCAAGGGAATTCCTAACCATGTATGCGTCGGTCCGTTTGTATCATCCGTTAATGAATTTTGATAAACTATAAACTATAAAACTTACGCACTCCTGACTTGACTTATTAAAATGAAATGTACATACAAGCCCAAACTTTGCAATATTGTGGAATCTCTTCACCTGTACACTTCACTGTAACTGATTGACAGGCCTCTTCAATAATAAAAATTTAAATAAGCTTAAAATTTCAATGATCTTCTCGCATAATTTACGTTAATAAACGATGTTCAGGTTCGTTAAGTTGTTGTAATATTTAGAATTAATTAAACTACCTGCCATTAACTTTAAGTTCAGTAAGTCCAGATAACATTAAGAAGAAAAACAAAACGAATTGGATTTGGATCAAGTAATGATTAAACTTACCAGTTGAAAGTTTCAACTTCTTGAGATAGTAGCCAAATTGATTAATACTTGATTCAGATCAAGAAAAGATAATGGATTTCCCGCTTATTTCCCTTGAGAATTGAGATTTTAGGTGAACAGTTTTGTGACAACACTAACACATAAGTTTTTGCACTTGTTTCAGTTCAGGTTCAGATTTCACCCCAAGCAATCAGTTTGTAATAATTTAACCTTCAGTAACAATTTTTAGTGTTTACTGTTTAGTACTCGTCTTTTGACTTCACTCACGAAAGTCCTGCGAAGGAATCTTCGACTTGACTCACGCTTGCCTCGTATTTATATGGCAATGCTAATACTGCAGTCACTACCGTTGGTACGTCGGAAGTATAAGACTTTGGAAAGATGAAATGCAATCTGGAAATGAACTTGGTGGATTTTGTTCAGTTTAGTCTTCGTCAAAGGTCGCGTGGGAGGTCTTTCAGAGTAGATAAACTTTATGATTTTGAATTGGTGCCTGGATTCATGCGCTAGACTGGTGGTGATGAATGTTTTCTGCCTGATTCAGCGTTGGACTTGACTTTTCCTGCACATTAAAAGTAATTAATTTAATTAGATTAGTAGTGTAATCTAACATCTAACGCATCCACAATCTACAGTCACAGTCAAGTCAATTCGTGTCATCCGTGGCTGCAAGGCTGACACTGCAAACAGTACCAGTGCTTCCAAATGGTATTTCTCAATACAATGACATATGACATGTCATGGTTTGGTTAACATTTAAATTCTTAATCAATCGTATCGTCTGTCCGTCGTGTCCGTGTAATTACTAATTAATAAGTACTTTGGACTTTAGACGACGCCCCCTGTCATTTCCTCACGTTTTCCATTTTCCGCCGTAGGACCTAAGTTAAGTTTCTTTAGTTCAACATTCAAGTTCTAAGATTTTTGATTTTTAATAGCAAACAAGCTGATCAAGAGATCATCACTAATTCCGTCCAAGGTGGACAGTGGACAGAATTCTGAAACACCGACCAAACACGTACGGGGTAGCGGTTACTATTTCAGTCCCCAAAATTATAACATTTAAAGAATTTAAACCGCCATGGCTAACCAGACTTAATCTGACAACGACAACCTGACCTGATCCAAGGGTCATCCAGTCATGCATTGCATTACCTATCTAATGTTGAGAATTTAGAATTTCAACATTCAACACTCACTCAAGGAATCCAACCATGACCTTGACCTTTGACAAACATTGAAGTCTTTCTATGGTCAAGACAGGCCAAAATTTCTTAATTATAATTAAATTAGCAGTTCAGTAGTACTTACCAACTTTCTACAGACGATGTCTGATGTGACACTTTTTCCCTCCTGTCCTCTTAACAATTTTTATCTCAACAGTTCCTTGGTGTGTTGACTTCAAACTTTGGATTAGGTCAGTCCTCGAGTTCTTTGATGATAATCACAATTAATTAGTACGTACTTTTTTCAGTTTTTTTCTTTTCAATACGAATGGACTTCCAAATTGAATTAATTGCAATAAATCAAATCATACACCCTCTCAACCGTCCACTTCCAAGTTCTGTGCCAGAATGAGAAAAGTTTGAAAGCCCAAGCCTCGAGCCCCCAATCAAAAATGCACACAAAAAGTACGTTGCCTTATCCAATGCCAATGCACAGCACACACGGCACGGCACGGGCACCGCAATACAATACAATGCAAAATCCACCGCCGCACAGTAAGGTGAAAAATTGTCGACCCCTCAACCGGTCCGGTCAACAATTCTTCGTCGCCGCCTAAAAAAATGCTAAGAATACGAAGAAGGATGATTTTTTAATTAATCTCATTAATTATGTGGAGTCAAGTAAGTGTCAAGACGGTGCCGGGTTTTATCCATCCGTGCTTTGTTATTTTTGTCTCTATCATAATTTTTATTGCCCCGGAACGTCGTCCTCCTTTCGTACCTTTGCATTGCGTTTGCCTTGCCTTGCCGTCCAAGCAAGCGGAAAGATTGTTTTGAATAGTTGAATGTGTTTGTGATATGGATAGGTGAGGTGGGCGACCTAAACTTACAAGGAAACCACTTTTTATGGTTTCCACGTATTTTGCATTTTTTTTCTTTTGCAGGCATTGGGAAATTCCGATAAAAGTTTAGCATTAAAAATTCCACTTCAATTCTGCGGAGACTTCAGAGATACCGTCATTTCAGATTTTGCATTTATTTGCACCTGAAAACGTGGAATTGAATAGCTGACGTAGCGTAGGTTTGACAGGACGAGTGGTTTCCTCGTAAATTGTAAGAAATGTATACAAGTAGTAGTAGTGAGTGACTCGGCATGGGATGAGTGTTTTTGGTGACGTAGCCCACTGTTTCCCAGACCCTCCTTAGCCTAGAAAGCGTGGATTGGATGGAATGAAGTGGTGTGAGGAAAAAGGATCCAATCCCAAGAAAGCTAGTCAAGGCGGCTGGCTCGGCTCGTCTACTCTACTCTCCTGTGTTTACGTGGCGTATTGTCGGCTCATTCTGAGTCCTGCATTGCATGGGAAATACAAATCGGTTTTTTTTTGTCGGCTGTCGGGTGATCTCCTCTGCTGTTCTCTTCTCTTCTCAATGAAATAGTGGGTGTGAATTACGGAGACCAGACAATGCAATGTAGTGCCGGCGTATATCAGAATTACGTACTCATGAAAATGTACGTACAAGGTGTTTCTATGTTTCTTATGACACATCAGGGTAGGTTGAATGGAGGGGTCGGGTGGTCCTATAATAGTGAGGTTGTGGTCTTATCCTATGGGTGGTCATATTGGTTATGTAGAGATGGTGGTCTTATATTGAAGGGTCCGTGAGGGGTCTAACAACTAAACGAAGGTGGTCTCAATAAGGAGGGGCTTGTATGAGAATATCAGTTGTAATGTAATGGAAATGCAGCCTCAGAAAACGAGGCCCTAACGGAGGGGTCGTGTAATAGGGGTGGTCCTTCTAACAAAGTTAAGCTTCATTTATCAGAACAAGCCTTATTGTCTAGTCATTTTTCTTATATCAACAGTGGTGGTTGTGGTTTGCTGGCGGTTGCAGGGCAGCAGGGGGAGAGACAGACAGGAATTATAAGCGAAATACTCGCCATGCTAAACAAAGTTCGCATTGATGAGTACTGGCATTTGCATACTCGCCTTTGACAATTCCTTGAATGTGTTTGTTGGTGGAAAAATTGCGAATGTTGACGTCTGGACTGATGAATGTATAAAAATAAAGTAAACATGAGATCACCTAACGAATCACCTTGAAGAATGCTAATGCGGGGTGCGAGTTCATTGCATTGCAACCCATCGCGATCCTTGGAATTCCTTATAATAATTTAATCTTTTATTGACCATAATATGGCATATACAGATTTTGATTAGTGTTTTTCATTGCGCTTAACACTGGTTTAGGACTTGGAGGGACTGTGACAAGACTTGAGATGTGGCGTTCTCATGAAGGTCTAACTAACGACGCAGCGACACGGACTTTCTTTTTAAAGATACTTTACATTAACACAATAACAGTCGAGGCCAAAATTGGACGAACAAGATAATCTGATTTGTATATCCAACCGATTAAAAGTCCGCTACCAAATAAATGAATCCTGAATCTATTCTTTTAAGTACGAGTCAGTGTAAAGCTACAGTAAGCTGCTTTCTCCACGTACCGCACGGTGGTGGAGAAAGTTGATCGGATATGGAAAATTTTAAATGCAATCACGAGACTCGGGAATAATCATTTGCGATATGATACATGTTTATGAAAATAGAGAAGGTTGAAGGAAATGAATTTTACGAACTCGAATTTTTGAGATGCCAACATTCACAACAATTTTGAATTTTCTAACAATAAAACATTTTCCTCGAAGTCCTTCTATATGCGGCGGCGGCGTCTTCAGACTTTTACACATTATTTTCCTTACACACTTACTGCATATTTAAGATGCTTCTCTAATTCATTAGGACATACCGTAAATCCCCGATTAAAAGCCGGTCCCGAATACAGGCAGGGTCTCAAATACTAGCCGGGTCTTTCTCCACCTTTCTCCATGTACCCTTATGGAAAAATTGGTGAAAGTCTGTGACCTGCGACCTTGTCTGAACAAATAGAAGCCCGGGCTTCTAATCGGGGAAATACGGTAATAACACTGACCGACGGATCAAAATTTCACGAAATAATTCAGCTGTAAGTGTTCAGGGAAAAACCACAATTTCCGCCATGATTTTCGAGGGATTTTTGCAGAAAGTGAATTGAAACTCGAACTGAAGTGTTTAGTTCGGAATTGAGTGGCGGCAGAGGGGAATTCTGGACATTCCAGACAGAACTCTCGATCGCCCGATTTTTATTTTTCATTAAGACCTTTACTGAATAGTAGTTTCAAAGCCATTTATTCAAGAAGAGCAACCATGACCCTCTGTGACATTGGTCTGATAAAGCGTTGCATTGCATTTAGACAATAATTGAGCCCGTAATGTGTGTGCTAACTTCTGTTACTAATTATAATTGCATCGCAATTTGCAACATTAACTTATTACTTATCATTGATCAATGTGCAATAAAAATACTAAAGAAAATGTATGTTTTTCTGTATTGCGAGAAATCTAGCAATATAATATGATGTATACTGGAAGGTCGCCTAACCTACAAATCGCAATTGGCTTAGCCTAAGTGCAAGCGTACCGATTGCTGATAAAACTCAATCACTGCTAGTTTCAAATAATGCTCAGTTACGTACAATCACTTCAATATGAATATTTCGGGCATCATGTAATGAGAGCGATCGGTGAGGCCAAACTTATAAACACTCCATTAGCCCCATTTAAACCTTATAAAGTCGAAACCCTGAACAGACAGAATGAAGGTGCGATATCAATTTTAATCCCGAAAACCCTGGAGTCGGAGTGCAGAAGTGAAAGCCTTTTATATGTGGATTAGATTGGCAATGAAACAATATAGTGAAAAATACCCTAATTATGGCACTTTCTGTTAAGCTGTATTTGATAAATTCTATACGTTTGAAGTAAATTGAAAATAGATTCACAATATTTAATGCGTATTTCTACGTGCAAATCATACGAAGAAACCAATTCATAATTTGCCGACTGAACGCCTACTCTGTCTAATATTTATGCGGTACTTATTTGTATGTATCCAGCGTACTCCGTGTCCTCAATAGAATCCGTTCACACATTTTTGAATCGCATTGCTGATGTGGAATAACAGGAAAATAGTTAAAGCTCAATGAATGCATTCCATTAATTGGACCACCTAAATACTTTAGTTTTCCGCTGCACTCCTCTTCTGCCTTGACCACGCACATTACTAGATAGAGTACTATAGAGACCATGAGAGTGAATTAAAAGATGTCAGACCACTTTTGCAATTTCGAAATGTGTAAACTTCCTTGGTTAGTAAACAAAAACAATCCATTCTATCACGTAGTGAATATTATTAATTATACTCCATAATGTTGTCGGCCGCAATTACTACTACATGCAAACCAAACTCTTTGAGCTATCAAATTGTGTCAGCAGAGCACACGTTCTATAAATCGCCTTATGTATACGTTAGTCAGAATTGGGAACGTATACAAAGTGTAAATGAATGTGAGCTTGAGATGGAACAAGAATTGTGTTATTCTTGTTAGTAAACAACAACGTTAAGATGACTCATCTGTGAAGTGACGCTTCCAAATCCCGAGTTGAAATAATGCGTAACTTACACCTAACATAGTAGTCAAGGTCACTAATGTTGTACGAATTTTTTGGTCATTAAGAGGTCCTGCCTGAATATACCACGTGTTGCCTGTTCATTGGCTGGATTTATATTATGACTCATCATCTGACCGTTTTTCGGCTTTTCATTTTATCGCATGATTCAGAGTCAGAAGACAAAGTTGGAATGCAATTCAGAACTGATATTGCAAGGAAATCCCGGTTCCAGAACAATTTTCTTCTACGCAGCTTGAGGTTTCGGTTTTGCTTTCCAAAGAGACTTTTTCAGACGTAGAAAACTGACCTTCCTTCTCCTTGGTTTGGATCAATTCGATCCGAACCCAGGTTATGAATTACTCATACACTGCAGTCCAATGCACTTGCATTCGGTGATTCCTAACTTCTCGCAGCACCACACCTAACACCATAACTCCATAACTGTAAGATGTTACAATAAAACCCACAATGAGAGCGAAGATGTTTTGTACAGAAAGTCTTATTTAGAAACTATTGTCTCTAGTGTACTTGGAATTTTCATTCAGCCCGTTTGGAATGCTCTAAGGGCTTCACGTTCAAATTGTCTGAAAAAATGTGTAATGCATCGTTTCGTTTTTTACGAAATACATATTCCAACGAAGGAAGTTATTTAATACACCCCACATAAATTAACGAATCGTAAGATGTAGCATGTAATACCCGTTTCCGGGAGGGAGCCAAGATTAGCGTTTTCGGTTTCATTTTCATTACATGTGCGCAATTTAGACCATGAGAAGGATCGTACGATGTGTCGTATGATCGGAGCATGACGAAACATAATAGGAATTCTGAAAGTTGGATGAGAAAAAGAGAGTTCAGACACCTTGGCCGGGTAAAAATGTTTGGGTACATACGATACATATGGCACGGCACCACGTTGTTACGTTGCGTTGCTGTGCTGACTCTCCCGGTTCCGGGTTCGGGATAGTGCCATTCCTTGTACTATTCTTACAAACTCAGGCTGAAGTTCAATATTTCTGCGCATTTGGATGGAAAGTTAACATTTTCTACGTAGTCTGGTCTTACTATGTGCCGGGACTCGGAAATGAGACGTATCGCCACACCGAATACATAACAGCAGAGAGTAGACGTCACGCGGAAAGTTAGTTTAATACAATGCAATGTATCATGATACGTTACGGTAGGTCGGTCTTCTATTTTTTCTGCGTCGCACTATCTCTTAATATAATTATCAGAAATCGAAATCACAGGCGGTTGAGACATTCGATTCTATTTTCGTCTGTGGTCGGCTTTCTGTCAAGGCCAGCCTAGGTTATGTAACTTACAACGCAAATTAACCCAGAGGAACAGACGTAACATCACAATCTCTACATGATGTTCGGAGAAAAATGAAAATAATTAACTTGAAAGCTTCGACAGACCAAGGGAAGGGCTGCATGTTCTGCAATAAATATTTACTAACATTCGAATTTGGGACTCTGAATTGACACAGTATCGCCATTTTCGAATCTCCGGTAGAACTGGGTGTAGCCAGTTTTCGAAGCCTTTTTGTTGCCAAACACGTAATTCTCAAGGATAAAGTTCAAAGTCTGAATTAATAGAACGAGAACCGCTTCTTTGTCCTTCACAAACGTCTAGATTTAGACACATTGGTACACTTCACACGCAAGCTTGTTCTAAATGTCTGTAAATCAGATAATGGGATGCTGATTCTATTCATATTACATAAATATAGAATAGAAATTCCTTTTCATTTTTGATTGCATTGCACATTTGCATTTTTGTCAATTATATTTTATTCACCCATTGACTTTTATTTCTGCGTAAATTCCCTTGCGTGTTTTATAGCTACTTTCCTCATTGGCAAAATTGCAATTTTTTACAATTGTTTTGAATTGACCTTGCTCTTGGATTTTCACACGAGGTAATTTTTTATACCATAATTACATGTTATGTATACCTTGAGGTATTTTGTTTACCCGTGAATGGAATAAGGCATATATGAGTACGACGACGTTTACTTGGCGGACGGATGAATCTCATTTATGAACAAACGTCATCCAATTTACCAGATTCTCGCCCCGAAATAAAACATGATTATAATTATACGCTCGTCAACTTTATATGCCCGGCTAGTCCGGCACACGTGCCTATTTTTCTATTGTTTCACTTTCAGCTAACGTTTTTGCTTCCACCGCGCACCACCAGGGTCCAAAGGGCAACCGAAAAGATTGACAGAGAGGAGTGGCAAGTTTATACAAGGAACGAACTGCGCATTTTGGGGTTTTTAATTTTCAGTTTGGATTTGGATTGGATTGAGTTTTAAACGTTTAACGTGACTTGTCGTCGCGTCACACGTAATGATTTGATTGATGGGTGTAACAATACCATAATAAGCCCCGTGTAACTTGCCGACCTTTATGACCTTTCGTGAGTATCATAGCAGTTGAGTCTGACGCGTTAAGACACATACATTTTAGAATTCTCAGTTTCAAACTCAGCTGCTGATAGAATTTGTTCCGACACTATGATCAGCTGGAATTATTTTCTCTCGAAATCGTATCGCGCAAGATTTCAGCATCAACTCTGTTTGACTCCCTTGTATCGAATTCGCTATTGCTATTTCACAAGTATTGCATTGAGTGTTCAATCCTGTAGAAACACGCAATGTCGTAATTTTCGCTCTTATGAAAATGATACATTTTCGTACATTGTATGTATGGTGTGATAAATGGTGGGCTCATCCCCGTCATTATAATAATGTCAGCTGCTTTGTTTGTTTCCGAAGCCATGACTTTCACACCTGATCATGAGAGGACAAGACAACAGTAATATTGTAAGTACACCGCTGACACCGCTGACACCGCACCGGTAAAACAATGGAATTCGATGATTTAATCGCATTGCCGATTGCATTCAGGGAGCTTAGCTGTATGACCTGATCAATCTGAACACACCAGACACCACTCAATAAGTATTAAATAACATTCAAACGACATGTAAGCATGTAACGCAACATGCAAGCATCTAGTTCGACTTCGACACTACTTGAGATTTGACAGCTAATCAAAAATGTATTGAGGTATTACAGGTATTTTATAAAAACAATTATTCCCAACAAAGAAACCTCTCCACATTTTAGTTTCATACAAACGCAAGGTGTAAAATGGAAAACAGAAATATTTCAATCACTTTTAGATGGTGCCATGAATTGGTAAAACCGGGACATTTCACAAGAAGAAAACGTACACATATATTGCTAAAAATAAACTACAAAGCGATATGACAAACAAATCGAGAGTTACTACACGCTGAATTATTCGAATACCCAAGCAAGGATAAATTAATTTTGGAATCCCTACTCACATGTACGGAATCTTTGCGATATTTTAATTACATTTGGTAGGAAGCTGTAAAGTAGAATTGGCGAATATGATGTAAGAACCGATAACAGGAAAATAGGTTAGCATGGAAAATTCCAGCATTTCCTATTGGATGTGGATCGCACTAATCGCACAGTAGATCGTATAACTCAAGTTTCCAAAATTTCGTTGACAATTAATTGATACCAAATTCCTAACCAAAAACATAATTGCCTAACAAATCTAAGAATAACTTATGGCACACGAACATTTTATCATTAACTATTAAAGCCTTAAAGACGAAGATTTTGTGCAATTAATTTTTGGAAACAAGTTCTGTGGCTTGTAAGGACTAGTTTGAAATTGGAAAGTGGATACGAATTTATTCATTCAATCGGGCGACGCAATTATTACACGTACTATACAGGGGTAGTTATTCTTGCACGGATCCTGAAGTAGTTTCTATGCATAATTTAGGGATATGGCGTGAGCATGGTGACCTGACGGCCTTGGCCCGACATTGTCGATGTTTAGTATCAATCACCCTTGGAACAATTTTTCCTCTTATATAAACACGACTTTTCTCTGAGTTGACTGACGTACCAGCTATAAAGCTGTCCGGCATTGCATTGCATAGCAGATTGCAGCTCAAATTAAAATTAAAATTGTTACTAAGGAATTGGACAGATTCGTAGAATACTAGTGTATTGAACTAGGTACTAGTTTGTACGTCGAACTGCTGTGTATGGCAAATTGACGCACCTCTCGTTCTCGCATTTGAAACAAAAATTGAAATCACTATGCAGGTAAAATTACTGTAGT
The DNA here is from genome assembly GCA_034698835.1 of Protaphorura tricampata. Lineage (NCBI taxonomy): Eukaryota > Metazoa > Arthropoda > Collembola > Poduromorpha > Onychiuridae > Protaphorura > Protaphorura tricampata. Next base: position 27,063 of record JAQGCB010000092.1, read on the forward strand.
AAATTATTTAGAACTGGAATGAATAGTTTTCTAACTAATCACCAACCATGCACTTCGACTTCGAGGAGTACTGGGCGTACAGTAAGTTCAGTCTATTCGGTAATTATGTATAGAGTGTATTTCGGGGAAATCTACACTTTGAATATCTTCATGGTTCTTATTGAGACATGCCACATCGATCAATGACCCAAGAAGTCAGGGCATCAATTGGCGAAATCAAAAAAGCGGGTGCATTTTTATGAATCACCATGTACGTATTCTGAAGAAATGTTCATTGTCAATTTGTCAATGTAGAAAGTTTTCATGGCGTTTCTCATAAACTATAAATAGCATCTCCGTTAAGATGTCTAAACGTCAAAGTAGTAGTTTGATCTCAATTTGAACTGGTAAAGGGAAAGCATAGAAGTAAAGCTGCCAGGATTAGCATTATAAGCTCGCTTCTTACAAATGTAAATATATAATGAAATCGCGGAGAAAGCTTACAAAGCTGAGCCTGGGCTCCAAGCGAAAAGTGGGATATACGTTTTGTCGAGAACTTCGCCTGGGCGGAAAAAGTTTTGAGAAAAAATTGAATATCATCTTCAACACGGAATCGCGCTTTGTAACCATAATAGGTTCTCTTCTCAGATATCTTTTTGCTTTTTCGTATTTAATGAATAGGGCAAAACCATGCTAGTTCATATCAGATAGACAGTTCAACGTGCGTAGTTTGACATTATTATGATTCTATTCACTGAATATTTTAATTTACAAATTACAAACTGCGTTGTCAAAAATGGAATGAATGAACCTTGTACGTCTCATTTTTCCTATGCCTTATTAGGTCGGTCCTTCGAAGCTTTGGCTTTTGGGTCCAATGTCTACAAAAGTCATTCATTTGTTTGGGTTTTTATTACAAATATGCGTGTTTGTAAATACGGTCTCATTTAGTAAGAGTTGAATGAAATAAAAACAGTCAGGCTGGTGTTACATGATCAAATGATGTTTTGAGGTTTGAAGTGCAAAAGTGCATCAGGGTTCTTGTGCGTGTTCCATAGTGCAATGCGTCTCTCGTAATCCTAATTTTAAATAATACGTACATTAAGACATATTAACCGTTGACTACACTCAGGAAACTTTGATCAATGGCATGACATTTTTTTCATAGCCAGTTTCATAGGATTAATTGCATGTGCTATGCATATGCTGTACCCACTGATTAAATAATCACGTACTAAGGAAATGACGTTATCTCTATACATGTCATTTAAATCATTTTGACCTGAAACACATTACACTTAAACTTAGGCACGTAGAATACAACCATCGAATCATCCGATCGAAATACACTTACGAAAATGTTTGAAAGGTGATTATTAAGCGCGATCTTGGCATTAATTACTATTAATCTCGGATCAGATTATAGAGGCGCTGGCACTGGCATTTAATATTTGACTCTTTGACAGAAAGTATTCTGTGGAACATTATATTCTAGCCGTAGTACATGTAGGCTTTCATCATCTTCATCCCGAGATAAACAAAAGGTATGGATTCGAATGTGAGTAAATCCAATTTCGGAATCAATTGTATACTACATCGAAGGCCCACTTAGCCGTGAAGGCAATTAAAAATCCGGTCCACTAATTTTTAACGTTTCATATGATTCATTTAATCAGGCAGGAATTACAAATTCTTGATAAAGTTTAAATAGCTAAATTTATTAGTACAGAAGTAGAACATGAATGACTGAATATGCAATGTCCCAAGAGGTATTACAATTTACTAAACTAATGTATGTTCTCTCGATTTCTTCAACGCATTAGGTGTGTGTGTGTGCATATGTGTGCGTCGAACTACATTAATTACTTAAGTTAATCCAATCCAAACTCTAAACGATGACAACCTTCACCCATATTCAATTCTTTCAATCGTACGTACTCTCTATAAATCACCTATCTAGCCTACAATTAATTACTTTATGTATCACTTTTTTTTGCCAATTATTTACTCCCTTCAAATACAATATAATACAATCTTATTTACAAGAAAAATATGGAATTGAAATCAACCAGAATCGATCAGCTAAGGAATTGCTGGTCTGGCGTGAGTGCGAGAATCTAATGAATTGAACTAAAAGCAATTAAAGATGTCAAACAGTATTTGAAAATATAATGCTTATTTTAGATGCGACGTTCGTTCATTCTCTGTAGAAGTAGATACCAAAATCATAATAACATTTCCCTAATTTAAATATTTAAATTAATCTTACAAGCACCGATTTAGTTACAAACATTTCCCTCTAGTTCACTCGTACTCCTATGGTACTTTAAAAAAAACGCGAGCATATTAAAAGGTCCTGTTTGGGAGGGGGGTAGTTCTAGTACTGATGAGACTTGTTTTCTAAACATTTTTTATGTCACCGAGATTAGGGAAAAAAGTCAAGTCCATTTAAGAAGATAATTATACATATTCATATCCAAAGGTAACAAACTTTCCCTAATATTAACTCCAGTAAACCTACACATGTATAAAGTAAACATTTGCATTAAAGCAACGGTCGAAACGTATGGAATTCGAACCCCTTCTCATGTTATGTATTAGTAATTAACTACGCGCTGCATATATGAATTTGAAATCCGCCTAGGCTAAGTCTATTTCCCACGTACTACGTATTTAATATTGTATATTTTAGTTTAGTAAATTAATTCATGATAGCAGTGTTAAGTTAACCCTCACAGTCACACTTGTCTCGTCACAGACTGACCCCATTTTCTCGCTTTTTATAAACTTCACGTTTGGAAGGAAAAGATTTATGAGTGATATCTGTCCCTAAACAAGAGTTTGATTCTAAAAATTCTTAATCATTTAGAATTAGATTGCCTGGAAAAGCAACAGAGCTATTTAAAACTGTAAACTAATTCACGTAGGGTAATGGCGGAAATCGGTTATCTGGGGAGCACGACTTAAATAATTGGCAATTATATATTGGTCAGGGTAAGAATCGACGTCGTAAAAACTACACACAGCGTCCATTCCAAACATTCTTTTACCCTAATATTCACATATTAAATACAATACATTCACGAGCCATTTACACAACAGGGGTACGCAGCCAACGGAGGACAGACAAAGGTCTTGAATAATTGGAAATAAATCACCTTTTTAACATTGATAATAGGAGTGGCGAGGGGGGCGATGACTTCTTTGTAGTAGTTTTCATTGGAAACCTTTTAAAAGTGTATAATGACGGCAGAACAACACACATGTGTGTCTGCAACATTCATGACCTTCCTTGCAACGTTTAAAATATACGTCATAACTTTTAATTCAATTTAATTCACTCCCTAGTCATAGTTGTGTACTGCGTGTTGCCCAACAAACAATACGGGAAATGGATTGGGAACCCGCTGATGTCGAAATTGATTTTGACGTGGGGCTTCCATTATTTAACAAAGGCCGAAATGACAGCCCACATAGTTTCATTTACATTCGTTTTGGCACTCTCAGCATCCAAGTCCAAATCCATAAGCTCTCGCACTCTCTTCATTGCTAGTTCATAGTCATCATCATTCAAAGGAGCAAAAGCGTTTTCAAGAACATCTGAAGAGTGGGCCATAAAGATTAGTGATAATACCCGCTTGTCCATTCTGTGAGGATCATTCACCCATTTTGACAAGACGGCTTCTTGGAGCTGTAAAAAATTAATAAAACACAATTTAAATGACATTGACTTTAGAGAGACAAAATTATTGTTCCTTGAACAACTTTGCTGTCAATGTATTCCTAAACGAACTTTGAATACTTCCGAAGAACTCTGAAGAATGAATGTTACTTTACTGAATGTTTTCACTGTTAAAGATGAAAAATGTGTCTGCTAGCCTGCGAGCTCCCCATTTAGTTTCAGTTAAAATAAACTTGGTGGAAGAAAGCTTTATTATAAAAAATTAATGAACTGAAATAACAAAATAAGTCTAATGTCTATTGTCTAATATATATAACAGTATTAACGGTTGCATTGCATGACAGTGGCATAATCGATAATTTATAAATATTTAACAAATGAATAAATTATATATCCGCGTTAAAATTTCAAATCTTGCCAAGGCCACATTCAGCTCTAAATAATGAAATACAATAATACTGACAGTTTAAGCCAAACGTGTCAAAGAATCTATTTAGATTGGCATATCGTATTACGAAAGAATTACTATATTCGGAAATCAGAGCGAATTATTGAGTTGGTCTGTTTTGGGTTTTTGTGTCTAATTCTAATTGCAAGTGAAGTTTGTCAAAAAAAAATCTTCATTTTTATGATCACTACCTGCCAGTCGCAATAAAGGCCCCGAACAAATTACCAACAAAAGCTATTTCTTGACCTATCTATGCGTTCAACGAATATATAGCGTCCATTTATGATTTTAAAGAATTGAAGTGGCGAAGTAATCTAGAACTTAATTCACATTCGTTGTAGACAAACAAAACTGTTTTTTACCTTTACAGTTTGTGAGTCTATACGTTGGTGAAATAAGATACACCTACTCACCACTGAATTAAAAAATTTTCAACCTTGTGAATAAACGATTAGTCTAACCTTTTTGACAAGTCGAGTCTTCGTAACATTGTCAACTAGTGGATGGGTCGTCATATCGAACAATAGGAAATTTTGCTTCTCCGTCGTCAGTACACCTTTCTCAACTAGATTTTTGGCTAGCCGTTCCCTGACATTTTTCAACTGGTACGACAACTTCAGAGGATTCCATGTTTCACCTACAAAGAAGAGCAAACCGAATTGTATTATTATTATTAAGATCAGACATATTGTAAAGTTCGCATTATCAAATATCATTCGTACTTACCACTTAAATACTCAATCCAACTTTGAACAGTTTCTGGAGGCTCCGTGTCTTTTATGTGTTTGAGGGCTTCATCTAAAAGAACGTCACCACACGGGGAATCATTCTTCACCAAAACTTTTCGACTGGTTAGATTTCTTCGTCTCATCCCTGCTTTCTCCAGTTCAATTTTACCACGAATAGCCAATTCTATTAGAATACAACCACGTAGGCCGCTAGAGATACAGTCGTTCCAAAATGAAGTATAACCCTGTAATCAGATAAAAACAATTCTTGTAGTGAGATAAAAGAACTAGTTCCACTTAAGGAGCAGATCCAACCTTCCAACCTTGTTTAGCACTTCGCACATCGCACACAATGCCAATTAAAACTTTTTTTCTAAATATTCGACCTCAATTATGGGGGAGCACTAATGTGATCTCACAGACGAAGTTCGATTGATACAAATTCAGGACATGTCCGGAGACTAGAAAAAAACTATTTCGGTTCTGGGCGCCTGTGCTGTGCCTGCCCTGTATAATAAATGTAGACTTTCCATGCCCCTTTTTAGCACTTCATTTTCTAAAGTGTTGGACAATTGTCGCCTACCATTTCTATTTGAAAAGTGTCTGAAAGAAAATTTCGCGCTGGGCCTTTGGGCTCCGCTCCAGGTATTCCTCAACCTGGTCTAGGTAAGAAACCCAATGATAACAATAAAAGTGTACATCGATAATCGATGGGTTTTATGAATTTTAGAATGAAAAAAACCAATCTCCTCGACACGACAACTGATGGAAATTCACATTTGTTCCATCACTTATGCTTATGAAAGTTTATGGTTATTTCCCTACGTTTGTTCCTAAGCGGATTTGACAATTGTCCCTCTAGCCAGTGTTGTAATTTTATTCATGTGTGCATGTTTTTCAATTGCCTTATATTTGGAAATTTGGAATTAATGAGAACAACGGAATAGAAGCGGATACATCCTCTTCGTTTCGGTATTCGTTACGGCCTGTCCAGGTAGGACAACAGTGATAGTGAGGCAATGTCCATTATGTTTCACAATAAGACAATTTTGGGTCGGACTAAAGCAGTTGGGCCAGCCCGAAATTTTTCTAAGTCCCACAACATTAGAGAGATGGGAAGTACTAACCTAACCTAACCTAAAAGAAATGAAAAGTATTTCTAAGTCCGAAGCATTACGGGTATGGCAAATTCAAGTATACTTTTCATTTCTTTTAGGTTAGGTTAGGCTATTACTTCCCATCTCTCTAATGTTGTGGGACTTAGAAAAATTTCTCAAAATTTTTGTTGGCCCAACTGCTTTAGTCCGACCC
>JAQGCB010000093.1:0-33208 GCA_034698835.1 Protaphorura tricampata
GTGATAGTCAAGAAATTATACTGTTCTCCAGAAAACATTTTGATTCTAGGGTATGGTCTTAGAATGAAGTAAGGAGTCCTTACACAAATAAAATAATCACCACGTGGAGTTACCTTGTGAGTCAAAACTCAATGTACTCACCACCCAGTACTTTCTCTCAGTTGACTTATGATATACATAAGATGACTTGCGGCCATAACGGCTCTGAGTTTACATTCAAAGTAAACTGGGTGGTTTTATCATCCCTAGTAAATGTTAAAAATTAATTAGATTTTGTGTGAGAATTTAATACAGTATTGTGTCCAGGATCTGATTGGATTTCTAATGCTGGACAAATTCCCAGTCTTCGAGACAAAACTTTCCCTTCACGGCACTTGGGTTTCACTTTAAATTCAAATTTTGTTTGCCAACGCCTACACTTCAGAAGAAAGCCACCGTACCGTTGTTAGTAGTCAGATAAGAAATATGACTCTTCTCGTTGGACGACGACTGATGTCATGGGTTAGTTTGAAAAGGTTTTAGAAAAAAAGAGAAAGGATTCCTTGGGAAAACAAGCACATTGTATTCAGGAAATCGAATTTGACGCACATCACCTCATCCAAACGTGAGCCACCACTACTACCGACTGTCAGTTTTTATTGCCGTTGGAAAACTATATACGTGGAGGAATGACGAAGGTTCAAGCATATCCAGTTCAATTGTTTCGTTTCACTTGAAACCGATGGATCATATGACATGGAGATGACAATCATCACCAATAACAATGCAAGAGACAGACAGGATACTAAAACCCACAGTTTAGAAAATCTCCTGTGATAGGAATACAAATTCGTATTCAATCCAAAAGCATTGACTCAATAAAACAAATACTGCCTGACTTAAACACGAATTCAATTCAGTAAAGTGGAGGATTTACGTCAGGGAAAGCATTAAATTCATCATCGTGCGTCACTTCTAACCATTAATCCATTGTTACTTGGTTAATAGTCAATTTCTTAACACCTCTCCAAAAAGCTAATCTTCTGGAAGGATTTCGTCACCTCAATCGTACGTACGTAGCTTTGCTTCGGGTGAAGATCGGATGACTCCAGAAGTTCGGGTGAAAGTTTATTAGAGGTCATTTGTAATCTTCTGCCGTCAAAATTTAGTCTGATTGCCACGTCCCGTTATACGTATAATACTCCTGATGGTGGTAAACCATGGCCTATCGTATTGAAGTGGGAGACAAAATGAACATTTCAACTTTCACACCTACACTTTCTCAAAATCAGAGCTCAGCCTCCAGCCTATACTGTAGCAACCCGGCCAGAGTGTAATGCATGATGTGAAAACTGTAATTGTTAAGATTGAACGTTTGGATTTTTCAAAACTGAATGAGCTCAGATTTGACAAGATAATTATCTAAACTTCTTTTTACACTCTAAAAACTATAACCTGGTGGGTCAGAAGTGTGCAATTCTTATAGTCTTACTTGATTATCTCATTTTACTATAAATTTTAATTAAACCCCAGTTATATATTTCGATAAAGCTACATGTGAGTTCAAGCTTCCAGACGTGTCTCCGCTCGTAAAATGTGAAGAATTTTGTGGGACAATCGAATTGAAGAATTCTAGCCATATTCACGTTTTATGACACGCAGGAGTTGAATTGAAAGTCTCAAAACCTCGTTAAACTTTTTATTGGAATGAGAAGGGAGAAAAGACTAGACGCAGGTGTTGAATTAAGGTGCGATACTTCCCTGCTCTCCTAACGACCAAAAAAAAGAAGTTTTGAAATGTTCTTGAGCAAAAAATACTAGGAAGATTAATGTAATTATAAATGAATTTATCCGAGTCAAAGTGTCGGAGAAAGTTTGGTAAGGATTTTTGTATTTGGTTGAATAAGTGAGTGAATTTAAAATCTCGACACTCCTTCCCTATCAAATCTTCAGTGTAAAATGCTACTACTTGTATGCCTGTACTTCCGCATAAATTGAGGTTTTATATCACCGATTTTAACATCAAGTTGGTTTAGATAATCCATCATATCGTATGAATATACAATACGAGTGCACCAATGCAAAATGCAAAATGCAATGTATTGTGTACGGGATCACCGCACCATTGTATATTTTTTGGGTCGTAAACATTCACACGCATTGCATCATTTCACCTTATGAATAAAACATGGGGAATGAATATTACCCTGTCGCCTATCCACCTACTTTGCCCTACCATTACCTGTCTCTGTCTCTATTTTCATAGTATTAGGGAAAGCAATCTCCTGAAAAATACATTAGCAATTATGACAATGGCCCACGTACGTAATATTTCTATTTAATATATCCGATCTGACGGGAGTCTCACCCAAGCAGACTTGATATAATGTTTGTGTTACTCTTTAATTCTTCTGGAGTTTTTTGGCCTAATGTACAATGACAGTAGTAGTAGTGAGTGAGGGAGTGAATTGTACGTTGGGTGCTGTATTGTACTGTATTCTATGGACACCTTTGACCTTTACGTGTCAGAGTATGTACAACACTGTGAATATGAATACAAACAGCACACAAAAAACCCGTTGCATAATAGACATAAGTAGTCATAACAATATCATGTCTAGTGTGTATTACTTGAAATTATATGAGTTCCTAGACTTCCTCCATACAAACACATACACCCACATAATCCATTCGTATATGTTACGTTACAGAATATCCATTAGACAAAAAGAAAGGTGGTGAGGCTAAGTGTGCCGACCGACCCACCTTTCCCAGGAATTGAGTAATCAAGCGGGACAAATGTCTTATTACTATTTCCTTTTACTATTTCTAAGAAATGAAATTAATACTTGAAAACTGACCAACGAGAATTGGATGTCTTATCTCCTATACACTTATCGTATTACTTATACTTACAATTGAACTCTTCTTGTTCAAAACTTGTTCAAAACTATCACGTTTTCTTAGAAATATCCTTTTGGAGCAGAGATCAATTCCCCGAGAAGGGAGAGTAGGGATCAATTCCTTGAGTTTTGAGCTGCTCAGATTTTAAGGAATCCTCCCATGGGAGAAACAATACTTTCCTTGGAATCAGTTCTCCACTATTTATTACTTTTCCTGAATGTACAATTGTGCAATCGTTTAACTCCTTACTGTTTCTTGGAAGGTCTTCTCTTGAGAAATTGAGTCGTCACAATAGGGACTTAGCACGCACTCGTAAAATAGGAAAACGTACACGTAAACGTTATTTTACTCATACGGGGCTTGGTGTGCCCTATGGTGCCATTATGATCGCAAATTTCCTTTTTACATCACAAGGGTACGCACATAGCTCGCGGTTTGAGTTTTTCTCTAGAGTTTGATTTTTCCAAATTTCTGATGTCCTGATCTTTCCAAACTTCCAAAACAACTGATCTTCAGGCATACACTTCAGGAAATTATACGACTTGTGAACTCCTTTTTACCGTGTACACAAATTTCCCCTCGACACACCGATTCCATGAGTTTATTTGCTTTCCTTTTTTTTACCATCGTTTACTTTCCCTGAGACTTTCCCTGGAAAGGACTAATCCGACGCTGGCTTTGGCTTTGATATGTTGAGTCGAGAGATCTTTGGGTGAGGTACGAAACGCGAACAGAGAAAAGCCATTCAATTTTATATGTACATAAGATCTTCTCTTGGACTCTCATCTCAACTACACTTGTCTGTCTGTATAAATTCAATTCTAACCAGGGAACAAAGAGAAAATCAATTCAGGTCAAATCCTTTTGCCCACATGTGACTCCTTACAAACGAATGTGTGGGAGTTATGTAGATTTTCTCGGATTTAGTCCTCAACCTCCTCGATATATGTCTCCAACGTTTTGTTTTGAATATGCGGTGCCATTTTACTGTTAAAATCAGATTTTGCTAAAACTTACACGATTAATCTTTCACTTTCACTCTAACCGTATCCATGTGGATGTGATCCCCTTAGGTTGAACTGAAATATTTTACATGTAGTCTAACTGAAAATGAGTTTTTTTTCGGATTCCCGAGTTACCTTAACGAGCCATTTGACCTTTTTTGAAAATTGGCATCGGATGGTATATAATGAAATTTTTTTCTGACTAAGGTCAAACAAAGTCACTTTCTCCATTCCAAAGTGACAAAAAGAGTGTGTGTTAAGTATACGACTCTGTAATGCATTAAATTTTTACGATAAGTGTGTTTCCACAGATTTCACGCCCCCCATCTCTACAAGATTAACATAATTTTATTATCTAGAAAGACAGTTTATGTGTTTTTCTTCAGTACAGGTTGTGTGGTTATGTGAACAAGAGGAGTTGTTTGAAGGAGTGATTCGTGAGTTTTAGTGAAGTAAACTTTCTCTCATCCGCATCATTCAACTCTTTTCAAATTACTCTCTATCCATCTCTAGAGTCTCTCTGTCTCCAGTGACTTTTGACTTTCAATATTTGAGATCCTATGAAGGTAGTAGACACGAAATCCCCCTGGAATTAAACGAGTGAACGTTCCGGTCTTTCATTTCAGATTCCGTCCTATTTCCTTTCGTACTTATAAACTAACAAGGAAACTCCTTCCCAAGTAAAATAAGATCAACTTAAAAATTACATTGACAAGTTATATCCTGTATCCAGGGCACAGCAGGCATGAGCCGTTTGTTGGCAAATATAATTTTGATTCCCGGTTAGAAATGTGCGAAAATGATATATGGGAAGACAGAACTACATATTCCGGACCATTCGGATGTTTTTATACTGATTTTTGGAGCAATCATTTCCTTGTAAACTTTCGTAAAGTTTGAAAGGAAGAAATTATTACAGTGGAACTCTATGTTAGTATTACAACCAACCCAACCAATTGAGAGTCAAGAACCGTGGAATGGGTAACCTTTCTTATCCCGGGTGGGTACATAGTACCGGTGCGGTGCGGAGTGTACATGTGTGGCAATAATGGCACACACACGAAGTTCAGACTTCAGTTCACCTAATCCATTTGGAAAGGGAAATAATCTAACCATAAATGGGTGTAATGATGTAATGAATGAGAACAGGGATGTCAAACATTGTAATGTATGTTAGGGAGTATATCTCACTGAGGTAAAAGGAAACTGAACAACTACGTACGTACACGACAAAAGCTTTGTCTTGAATATTGATTCAGTCCATCAAACATAAATAGAAAGCTGTAATTTAGTCTAACCTTGCGATTATGGTAAGTTGTTCTGTTCTGACCATTCAAATGTCTCATTGTCTTCCATACACTGCACTGCACTCTCATACGCATGCATGTTTTGGATTTTACCTTATCATGGGTGGTATGAACTCCCCAGAGGTGGGATTCAAAGGAATGAATCTAACCAGACTATTTACTACGAAAATGCAATTTAAATGTCTAGATGAGCATCAAACACGAGAACTGTATTCTTAGTAGGTGAAACTCAAGCCATACTAATCAATTTCAATCGGCCTGGTCACTAATATAATGAAATCAATATCGGATAAATTCTTGTTCACAATTTTGTGCAACATTTTGGTAAAATACAATTCCTTGCAATTGTGCTCGTAGCTGCATTTGACAATGAATACTGCATGCAAGTGCATGTGATTCCTTTTCCAACTCTAGAAAGAGAAAGACAGTTGAGACTTTCACCTTGAGTAAACGTAGACCTCATTCGTAGTCAACCGGTTCTTACCCTCCAAATTCCAGAAATCATTGGTTATATCCAGTCACTGCTTATGTAAATTGGACTATAACGATTAGATGTTTATTACTCTTTTGGGGAAGAATCCGGACGACCGTTCACTTGAGTCAACTTGGGAGACATTGTCTGATATCTCTGAATGTTTGAGTTCGGCTTGTAATGGTTTACCAGTTCAAATTCTCAATGTATTCATTTAATGATACATGCCATTGACCGTGTATTTATTGAAGAGAACGAGATGCAGTTTTGAGATGCTGATATCATTAGGTTTTATGATTTTATGAGAGTACTTCACAAATAAAAGGTCAAGTCCTCGTGTTATATAATGGTTTTAAAAAAAATGAGGAGTTTAGGAGCTCCAAAGTGGGGTGCAAGGTCACAGGAATAAAACATGAGCCAATTGGTACGCCTACACATTCTCCATTTGTTTTTTTGGCTTTTCGTAACCAATTGATTCCCTACTTGGCATTCCATTCCAGTTCCACGTTCCAAAGTTTATGGGAGGAAATTCAAGCTGTTGTTGTGCCGTTTGATTGAATCAGATATGCCAAAAAAAAACTTAAGTTGCACGGAAGAACAGAACAAGGAAAGAAGGGAAACCGGAGGTGTTTGACTTGCCATTTCAATGTTCCACTTCCGTAACACATGTAACATGTACAATTTTTTTTCTCCCCTTTACTAGTTTACACGCAATTTATTTTCTATCTGTCCCCACACAGTCCAAGTTCCATTTCTATTCCAGTCAACACTACAGACAGTTGACTGCCCCGGCTAGTTATTCCAAGTTCTGGTAAATGTCCAGAAAAACCCAAACACACATACATACATTTATAATAGTCTATTTTCAGGGGAGACTGAGTATCATTCTCAGCACGGCGCTCCTCTTACTTTTGTCATGAATGTCAAACTTATGGACATATGTTATGTAGTCTCAGTCCATAACTTCAGACTTGTGGCGAAGGAAAGTTTCTAACCATATCTGAGACCCAGTGCAGTAGAAATACATAGAAATGCACTCCCTGTCTAATGTCAAATCAAGAAATGTTCACAAAAATGTCCAGCAAGCTTACTATCTCTTAGATTGAAAAGTGTTTACGTGCATTTGTGACAAATTTGAAGTCAACTCCTGAATGTATCATTTGTTTTCCAGATGGAATCAATGCAACATTTTGAAATAAAATCCCGTCAGTTCATTATTGTACCGGCTCTCATTGCTACTCGGGTACTTTTCCTTCGCGGATTAGAAGACCCATTTTCTAAAGAAAATATGCGATAATGTTTGACCATACCATGCGAGGAGTCTGTAAATACCAGAATTCTGTATTCGTACTGACACACTTCTGGAATCTGTTGTTACATAAATATCCTCACATTGTTCAAAACATCCAACCATTTCACTAGTATTTTCTCATTGTAATGAGATTCTGATAAGCTTGTGTGCTATTTACTATAAGGTGTCGTCGATCAGGTGATATTTGGAGAGTGACTCAGATAATGTATGTCGATTCTCAGGAAAGCTGACATGTGTGTAACAGGTAGACCCGGAACGTTTTCGAGTTGACAAACGGACTATTCACCTGTCGTTTCCTTAAAATCTAAGAAAACATTAAAAATCATGACTCACCGATTTGAGGTACATCATATGGACGACTAATTCTTTTGACGACATCATCTGTTTTTCTACTGCTGGAGCCAGGAGATATGGACACAGACGAAGCGAGGGAAGAGGAGCGTTTGAGATTGACCAAACGATCAAATGGTTGACCGCTCTGACCGTTGGGATAGGGAGTGAGGAATGATGAGAGGTCATCATCCTCAAGAGCAGCAATTTCCCCTTCCGAGTCAAGGACGTCATTCGTGGCGGCGGCCACTTGATGATGCTGATTATGTGGAGCTGATGAGTCTGAATGAATAAAAGAGAGTGAGGGATGACGATCGGTAGCGGCTGTGTTGGATGGGGCGGAGTCAAAAATCAATGATGATGAGGGGGCGGGTTTTTTATTTCCTGTGGCTGTAGCAGATGGAAGGAAACCCCACATGGGGATTGACCAAGCTCCTCCTCTCAGTAATTCTTCTGCAGATTTCTTGTGTTCGTCATCAGTACCCCCAGGAGCAGCTGGAGGTGGGGTATCTATAGAATCTTTTCCTCCGCCGGATGATGATGATTTCAGTCGATAACCCCAGACTGGGTGGGTTGTAAGAAATATGAGTGTCGTCAAAACGACAGCAAGTCCACTGATTTTCATTTTGATGATGAAAATGTCTGATTTCTTTCTTTTTTTCTTCTTCTCTGATTTAATCTGGGCCCTAATGGACTCTCGTAGAAGTACTAAATCAGTATTAGTACTTGGATTGTCTTTGGAAGTATGGAGGCGTTTAGTAAGCAAATAGATTTGCAGTAGTTGTGGTCGTAATGAGACAGATTTTTCTCATTGATAAGAATCGTCCAACCCTTCTGTTCATTTTCTCGTCCTAAGGGAGAGAAAAATTTCCAAAATTTAACCTATCTTTAAGTCTTGTCTATTTCTTGGAATTCTACCCTCCTGTTTTTCCCTTGTCTACTTTCTCGTGTGTGTCTACGATTAGCTCAAAGTTAATTTCCTTTCTCTTGTGTACAACTGGTGGGTGATGTGTACACGTTCCAAGCCTTCGGCAAAGGTGAGAAAATGAATTTTGTGTCGGTTGAGTACTTTAGTTTCAGTAGTTTATAATACAATGTGTTTGTCTTTATAGTGTAGTGTGGTGTGTAATGGTCGTACTTGTCCTTCTTGTCTATTTCTCATCTGTCTTTTCGTCCTCTCACCTGCTGCCTTTCCCTTAATTGGCTCCGGGGCTTCCGTTCGTCCGTCGTCTTATTTCTGAAGAGAAAAGAGCTGAGCGGTCGTCACTAGACTTTACTCTACAGATTTTTCCCCACAGTTCTCTCCTGTACACATGTCCCCTTCTTCCTTTCACCAAAAAACCAATCTCCGGAGATTTATTTAGAGTGGTTTTTGAAGCGTCGTAAATTGACTTGACTTTCCTTCGAACGTCTCACACGGGTCACACACACAAAATAAAATATAAAGTTTCTCACTAAAAATTTTTCCTCAAGTCTGTCTGATCAAAAAGTCTACAAACACTTGACTGTCTTAAAATCCACAAGTAGTAACTTCCAAGTTTCTAATAATTTGTTTACTTTTAAAAATCCAAATTGTCCACCGTGTATCGTATTTTCCAAAGTCAAGTAAACAAGTAAAGGAATTTATTTAGTTGTAAAGTCAAGGAACTGAAGTTAATTAAGTTTGTCGGTACTTAGTGTGTTTATGATTTGTTGGATTAAATTGTTGAGATGTAAGTTTTAGTTTATAATGTTGTTGTATGTGAGATAGTTTCGGACGGGAAAGGGCCGTTTTGGTTGTTCCTAGTTCGAAGGAGTTTCCTCACCATTTGAGAAGAATTGTGGTTCGTCGACGGAAATGATAATTCTCCTCGCCCCCGCACACACCAGTGAAAGCAGGAGAGAGTGTGTCGTACAAGTAAGAAGAAATACCCGAACGAGAGTGAGTGAGTTCTCTACTACCCGCCTGGTTTTCTCCCGCAACCACTTTTTTTTTTCTAGACCAAGATTTAAACGCGACTGTACGGCGGCCCCGCTTCTCCCTTACCTTTCACGGCACGGCACTGAGAAAGTCAGGGAAAAAGGAAAAACGCCCACGCGTTACCCGCTTTTCTCCCAACACACACGGGGAAACGGACGGACGGACGAAACGACGACGACCACGACGACTCCTTTCCCTTTGCCTTCAAACTTCACACAAGCCTTTCTTCCTTACCCGAATTTTGTCTTCGGCGGCTCATCCAACTTACCCGTTACCCGGTTTTCTTGTCTAACCGTTACGTTACATTACATATACATACTCACTCAGACTCAGAGTCAGGCGCTCTCTCCAAATCCGGCAGAGGCAAGTAACAACTTTCTCCCCCCAAAATAACAGACACACAAAAAAATAGCCCACTGTGAGCAAAAAAAAAAGGACACGGGTACGGGTCTAGGACAAGGATGAAATAGGGGAACCAAGGGAGGGCTAGGTTGGGCCACGGATGACGTAGCTTCATTCATTCTTTCATTCATAAAATTTTCGGCAAACCACCCGACCCACTCTACACACCCCTTTCTCTATATGAGAATTTCGTCATGACTTAACTTTCGGCGTGGTCGAGACCACTGGGCCAAAAGTGGTTCGGTCTTGGATGATGTAATTGGAAGGGAGAAAGTTGGACCAATGTAAATGCATTGCGTTGGAATGGAAAGGAAAAGAAAGTCAACATGTTATACGTTATACAGACAGAACCCAGTGTGTGCACAAGTAATAAAAACGTAATGAAGGATTCGGAGTAATCATTTGTGAATGTATGTACATATGTATCGGTATCTAGTGCTCATTTAGTTGGAACAAAATTTTAGTTTGGGCTGTGTAACCCGTGTATAGTAAGAAAAGATGAGTAGAAGTTATTTAGTCAGTGGATTTAACGAAGTACCCACGCTATTTGCGTGACTCAGTTCCTTACTACTGAGTTGACTTGAATCCAGAGTTTTGTCATGCAAGCCAAACCCAGGTACTGATACAATACTCAACATACCATAGTTAGATGGTTTTCCAATAGATGATCTTTAACTATTCATTTTCTAGCATAGCCGCAGAGCGCACGTCATAATAACCACGTTCATACGTGCCTTATCAATTAAGTTTAATTTAAAGTTGTAAAATCGCCTTCAAATGTTGCAAGTGAGACAATCAATGAACATGTCAATGCACACAAGCACACATGAATGTAATTCTAGCCAATGACTGCGACGATTAAAAACAAGAACATTCATCCCTGTTTCCTCGTACTATTTAGTCATTGTGTTTCTTTAGGCTAAAGATTTGATTGTTTAAAAACAGTTCTTTAAAAGAAAACCGAGAACAATGGCCACCATAAGCAGTGAAATACCTATCCAGATATTTTCTCTGTAAAGAATTTCTACACCTGTCTCGTCAACTTGTTGTTCTCGTCTTGCATGGATTTATACTTCAGCAGCTTGTCAAGCTCAGCATTTTTCACCTCCCCAAAGGTGTTAGTTTTGTTCAACTTTTAGTTGAAAGTACTACGATGTAAATACAGAGAAAGTGAAGTACTAGACGAACAACATGCCAATCTCGCACTTTCTAAGAAATGTAATGTTACCTGCTGTACACAGAAAGGTCAAGAAACTATCCTTAACACGAGAATGGTACAGGAATTTATAAAAATCACTCTCTTCCGACCACTGTCAAGATGTAACTCGAACTTCTTGTATATGGATAAAGTCATAACACGAACCGCTATTGACAAATTATCAGATTTTAGAACTTGAGAAGCATCATGATGAACTACAATGTGCACACAGAACAAATCAGCTGCGATTGATATTTGACTGATGGAAAAATGTTCACCAGAATTTTACGACTCCGTCCAAAATTGAGGACAGCGTCGACAATCGACATTCAATTACCAAAATTGGAATGCCAAATTTCCAAATTTCGTGTTTAAAGTCCGACTACCTTAACGGGGCATGCTTCCCTGCCTGGCAGACTCAATCGAGATGTATGTTTTGTAGATTTTTGTAATTACAGATAGAACGTCAATAATGAACGATTGATTATTGATTCGTGTTCCCTGGCTTATTTTAAGGAAAATAGTGTGATTATTACTAACTCTTGCAGCACCCTGCATCTATTATCACCACTAGAAATAGAGAGATTACGGGAGTACGCGGGGACTGTAGTTACTCATCCTGGCAATTACAACACCGTAGGTGTAAATAATGAAGGCTGGATCTCAGATTGGATATTTGGCTCGCGGTAATAACCCGTGCAAATAATCATGTATCCAAATAACTTCTCAACTATTTTTACAATTGGTGATCTACCATAATCTCACGATACACAGATTATGTTTCGCAATAATGATATAGCAGAGCTGAAAGATTTTGTTTCGGCACAAACTGCGTAAAAATTCTTCATTATTTTAGTAACAAATGTGCACCACTTAGCACCTTATCTGTAATAGTCTTGAACTTCCTTGTGCAAATGTTATCGGATACAAGATGACTAGCCGAATTACAAGTAAAATTCTGGCCTATTCTATTATTTGTGATATATCGCATTCACAAATGTTTCGCAACATTTTGTTTTTTTGACCATTACGGAAATTAGAAACATCTCTAAAAGTCAACCATCTTGCTCAATCAGGTAAATCTTGGGTCAAATTTCTGAAAATTTCAGTTATTTTGGAGACGGAAACTTTCTGAAAAATCCACTGGCCTCATCATTAATAATTGTTTTCAAATCATCCGAATTTGAAAATGTGTCGTAAGTTCTTCTTCGCAATCGCAATACTGCCTAAAATATCCGTTCCCGTGTTAGATCATTATTACTCCAATCTGTGAAGTGAATTTGACACCAAGTCCGAATAAATTAAATTTAATGGACATCATTGGAGACTAAAAATACAATATAAATAGTTATAGTATTACAATATCTATGTCTCAAGCGACAATGATTTTGAAATTTACTTGACAAATTGAAACTTAAGAGCACATCGCGCTCACTAATCTAATTGCTTGAATATCAATTTCCGTGTACTACGCCTTTTGCATTGCAAATGCAGACTATAATCCGGGTGACATTATTCCCTCCAGTAATTGATTTATTTTCATACGAGATTATGGGAACATTTCCCTATGCCGAATTCGTGGAAAATTTCGCACATCCGCTTAACAAGTCTTCCTGGTTTTATTGTGGTCTGTTTCTCTTGCACAATCTTGGGTCAAATTTCTGAAAATTTCAGTAATTTCGGAGACGGAAACTTTCTGAAAAAATCAACTGGCCTCAATTATTAATAATTGTTTTCAAATACTTCGAATTTGAAAATGCGTCGTAAGTACTTGTTTGCACCCAGCTCTGCTATATTGCCCAAAATACCTAGACATTTCCTTGTCAGATTATATTACTGCAATTTCTACAGTGAATTTGACACCCGGACACTATAATTTAAATTTAATTGATATGTAAGACTAAAAGCTCACATTTGAAACTAAAAATACGATTTAAACAATACCTGAAGCGACAAAGATTTTGAAATCTACTTGACAAATTGTAACTTAAGAACCCATGCACTGCCGTCGTGTCCACTAAGAAAATTGCTCAAATATCTATTTCTGAGTGCTACGCGCTTGCAAATGCAGATTATAAATATGATAACATTATTTCCTCCGGTAATTTATTTATTTTTATACCAAATTAAATTTCGGAATTTGGAATTCCTGAGTGTTCATATTCAAAATCCCCATTTATAGCCAATTTAAACATAAGTAATTTGATTGGAGCATTGTGATCTTTCGAATACGAACTATAATGCATTCCGTTCCACTGTGTATTCATTGTTTCGCCGGTCTCACTCTATGTTGGTGGTGTCAGAGTAAACGCTAAATGTAAAAAGTGGTCTGACTGTTGACGTTCTTAATGTTTTACGGTATAAACAAAGCACACGTGGCATATATTTGCATTAATCAGAGTTATTTTAGAACTGGAGTAGAAGAGTAGGTTTCGTGGGTTCCTCTAATTCAATTTTAGTTTGACTGAAAGCAAATTCATTCAATCTTTCTCTCCTCACACGCAACATGCAATATAATTTTGTACGGCATTGGCTGGCTCGCAGTCATTTCTACCGAAAACGTATACATACTCAAATTTTATACGCAGATTCATCGTCACTCTCGTACCTCTTGTCTGAATTAAATTGTTCATACCCATTACTGGAACAGATATTGGATTACATGCCGAACACATGAGCACAGCAGTCGAAAATGTAAAACCGATTTCCCGAGAAAGCAATTGTACAATACCAAATCATAATTCGATTCGCCCTTGCTGTCTGAAGGCATTTTATGTATACGTACATATGAATAACTTTCAAATTCTCTAATTTTTTAATATAAGAATAGATCATATCTCATTTGTCACAATCTTACAGAAGTATGTATGATCCGTGGAGGAAAATGACACAAATGACAAATGGGCACAACTAGTTGTGGATGCCCTAAAACTTAAATTCCCAACATAACCATATTCCGCTTATTCCACCAGTAAACTGACTTCTTGGGATAAAAGTTCTAATACTTTAACGGCTATTTTGACAATGGTCAATTTCACCATAACCGTACACGGTACAGTACTTTTCCCAACTCGGTTTAGAATTCCACGAAAAATGACGTGGGTCATATTACGCATAACCGAAATCTGCCAATCTTAATTCGTACGAGATTACAACCCACAACAGAATTGAAGTCTCATCAGGAATTTTGGAGTAGGACTGGCAGTACTCGTACAGAGATGAGTAATTGAAACGAAAGCATTCATTATTAAAGTGACTATCGACTTTTAGATAAAAGAATCTGTGGGAGGGGAAGTCTATGCAAGCGGAATCCTATGCCTCGAGAGTGATTATTTTAGAATTTAGATACCACGCACGAGAGGCTAGAGATTTTAGCTTATATTTCACGGAAGGTCTAACTATGTACTGTATTACTCTCCAGATTTCATAAATAGAGAAAAGAAAGTGTAACTAGAAAGGTTTAATTAATTATTTAGTACACAGGTACGATAGTCTGGCGCGTGCAAAATGACATTGAGTTATCAATCCGGACAGGTTGCGTGGATTCTTTTTTTTTTAAAAAAAGAAACGTACTGTATCATGCAAACCTTCTTCATGAGAATATGGAATAGTACAATTCTTACAATTTCATGTTTCATAAGTCTATGTGTGGGCAAAAACTCCAACTTTATATTATTTATAGACTCTTAAACTGGTGTAATTTGGTTCTTGTAAATCTATTAAGTGCATCAGAACCGGACTGTCAAGGCAATTGACAAGGAAACGGAAAACCATCCAATTTTTTGTCATTTTGATAATTAAAGACTTCCTGTAATCTCTGTGCCTAGAAAAATAGGGGGTCAGTAGTACAAATTATCCGATTCGTAGCATCTTTCTTTGCTTAAGTTTAATAGACTTTGTATCAATCCTCCAAAACTGTTCCAACGTAAACATATCAGCCAGATCAAAACAGAATAGGCTTCAGAAGTTTTGGCCCCAGCAAAGCAGTACAGTGATAAATGCATAGGGGTGGTTCGAGCTGTCCAGAGCAGATTCTGTTAGAATTAGTCAAGGACACATCATCCCACATTTGTACAGATAAAAAAATCTTACGATGAATCATAATCTAAGCCAAAACTTGTTTTCTTCCCAAAACATTCTAAGTAGAGAAAATATTGGGTAAATAACTTGGAGACGGACTGTGGATGACGCATTCGATTCGATCAAGAACATTTCATGGATTATTCCAGATGCAAGTAGTGGATGTGTTTCGAGGTGGTCCAAATGTAGAGGAAAAAGTGTAAACACTAGAACGAGCAAAGACCCTGAAAATAAGACACTCACTCGAACCGATTATGATTGTACGTGTGAGTGAGTGGTGGTTATACCTGAATCGATAAGAACATCCTCAGTACGAGAACTCCTCACGAAGTTTACTTACCGATGGTGAACACTTCCCCAGAAAAAAGAGTCATTATTCCACGAGTATATTTTCTCATCTTATATCCCAATCCCATGCCGAGCTAGCGTATGATCTATTTTTAAGGTTAGCGTGTTTCAATCTTACGAGTTATACTGACTCTTCTATTCACCGGTTTAGAAAGTAATCGATATCAACCGATCAGTTCAATACTACGATGATTTACCTGCACAACTAACATAATAAACTGTATAACCAAAAGTTCAGGAATAACAAGTCTGGAATAACTGTGATTTATACGACAGAAAAAAAGAAGCACTGTATTCGTCGACAGAAATACAATATGCCGCCTAAATTAGAACTAACAAAAACAAGTATTGTTAGATAACTTGAAACAGAATAACAAATAAGTTCTGAAAAATAATCTCTAAAAATAGCAAGACAAAAATAAAATTTAGTAAACAAGCATCATTAGGCACAAAACAAATTCCAAATACAACTCATTACTCCTGCCCTTTACAAGATTTTAGATTCAAGATCTCCAAAACAATAATCTAATTGTAAGTACCAAAAATAATTTATTTTGATATTTTCGAGTCTAGAGTTTCACGGAATTTGATTTGAAATTAATGCAAGAAATGGTATAAAACTAAAAACCAATTGAACTTTGACGAAACCTCAAATAGACAATGATAAAGGTCACTCAAGAATTACTTCATGTTTTCTTGGATGAAACATCTCGTTTCTTTCGAAACGCCGGGCGGAACAGAGCTGCAGATGTCATTCTCAACGATCAACCCTTTGGTTAATTTTTGATATGCTAACGAAATCCCAATGTGCTACAGGATAACATATAACCTTGTGAAATCCATGCACAGCTAAACTAGTGTGAGTAAAAAAATTGAGCTATGTTATACGGAGAATTTTACTAGCGATCAACTGCAACATACGTAGCACTTGTACCAAATTGTATATCTCACTCTTTTTCGTGCTTAGACTGTAGATGGGTTTGAAAAGATTATTCTGTAGTATCAAAAAACGCAACAGATAACATAAATTCCGATGTATAGAGGAGACGCAATACAACTCTACTTTTGTAATGTGTTCCAAGAAATGCTTGTGGGCAGTTTTTCTTATATAAAACAGAAGAGGATGCCCCGTTGAGATTACCTATTTGGGATTTAATCTGTGTTTTCTTCTAGTACAGCTGTTTAGCCTGGACTTAGCACGTGCATATTCCTCCTCTTACGGAAAGGACACCCGGGAGAGCTTTTAGGGTCTTGGTCCCATTTTTGTTCCATGAGACGTGACGAAGAAAGCAAATCCAGCTGATTGAGTAGTTCTCAATTCTCAATAGTGATAACCTGTGTGATTTCATCGGAAACTCTTTTTTTTATTTGTAGAGCATCGTGAGTGGAACTTACACTTTGTGAACAAACACCTACAAATGCATGCATATACACTCTAACTCGTACTACTAGGTTTTGTGGGTGTTCTTCTTTCTATTCGATGAAAAGCAATGGGATGTCCAACTAGTGGAGTGATACCATTGTGCTTAAGACGCTATTAGGGAAAAATCGATCAGAGGAAACCCGTGTCGTTTCTACCGTTTCTCCACGGGGTACCCATTCCCCTAAATATATGTATCAAGTATTCAAGACAAACTGTGACTCTGACACACTGCAAAATCATCCCACACGTTCTGAGCAACAGTTTCCAAACTAATGATTCTGTAAATCAATAAAACACTTGTGTGGAGAGTATGAGTGTAAGGGCGGCCAGATTGACCAAGTGAACTAGAATTTATCCAATTTTATCTATACACCTGTGAAGCTTGCTTTTCCTATTTTGGAATTGGAAGTTTGGGAAGAACGAAAGGGCGATGAAATTTTAAATCCGAATAGCTCAGTCTAAAGAAAGCCAAACGGAAAGGCAACGGACACCATTTTAAGAAATGAAACCCCCAGGCTGTAACATGCAAGCTAGCTTCTGTTGACTGACATCATACACTCAGATTTAATTGTTTTGTTTTTGCAAACTCGAATAATTCTAAGTGTAATTTCTTGCATAGCAAGTGTCAACTCTCGGAGAACTTGAAAGAAACCCGAACATAAATCTTCAATTGAGTCGAACTCAATAATTTATCATATTTTCCCTTCAAAATTTTGAATATCTGTTAGAATTGCCATGAATGATTTGAGTCGATGGAAATTCTTGACTTTGGTTGCTTTTACCACATGCGATTTTAAGAAAACGTCAGCAGAACAAGCGGTGAAAAGTGTTATACTGTGAGACTTCATTAAATTTTTATACTTATAGATTTTTACTCTGATTTTACTGAACTGAAATCCGTTTCAGGCACTCGAAGCCAGATCTCACGTCAGTGAGATCAGTAGATCCCTGTGGAATCGAAGATACTTGCGTCATCAGAATCACGATTTAATGTAACATCCACCTTCCATTTCCTAAAATACAATTTTTATTTTCAGTTTTGCGTCAAACCACTACATTGTCGCACTTTAATGTTTGCTTTCGGGCGTAAATAACTAAAATCGTAAAGTGAATATACACGTCACATAAGCGAGTTGAATTTGGATTTCTTCATTAACTGCCAACGTGTCAGCTGCTACATGTGGGTACTGCTAAAAACCGTAAGTCGGTACACGGAAGTGCAATCTAATGACGTAAAGGGAAACTCACTTTCTTTGGGAAAATTTTATACATCCTATCCAATCTAATTTCCGGATTAGCTCATTCACTTTTGCCAATCTGACAATAAGAAAACTTCATGACTCACTGTTATTTTTCCAGTGACTAACTAACTACACGTACTGGCATAACATCGGAATCGTAGAAGACAAAATTTGGAGAACCCGCCGTGCACTGATTCATCCATACAGTTCATATTCTACGAATGCATAAACACATACATGTCGGTAGAGGATTTACGCTCAGAGTTTGAGTTTATCCAGTGAAAAATTCGCGGTGGTCGCGGAATAACACACGATTGATATGTTGAAGGATTCCACATAATTGTCTGATTGCCAAATGGTATGCGCGAGTACATAAGAAAACGTTGTGGTAAAAACCATTCGAGTATATTATTATCCATATTTTTTGGGTCGTATGTATATATTAGTTTCCGTATCGTTTGATAGACTTGTCATTCTCTAATTTATTGTGTTCTCTTGCTTGAGACATGGGAGTGCACCTTGGTCGAAACAAACGTATAAATCAGACTCCTCGCATTTCCGGTACTACTTTCTCCCAGATTTATGTAAGTCCACTCTGTACTAGCCTCATTTCCCCCCGAAGAACAGATGTTCTGATACCCACGACATCTGCGGAAATAGATTCTCCTCATTTTTTTCTCCTTCTCTTGACAAAATGATAGTTTTCCATCCACTGACTGCTTTTGGTTGCGACTCGCGACTTTAGCTGGTAGAACGAAGTTATTGAACTCCAAAAAAACAATTTCAACCTCTCTTGTTTCTCAACATTGGCTTTGTTCACTATTGACCTAATTAATAGCAATTATTTTGGAATTCTGCGTAGTGCAATTAATCGGAAGGTGCTCAAACAAATGATGAAATTACACGCAAGGTTTAATTGGAATACACATGTACACTTGTACTAAATTTTAGAAATGGAAGTATTGGTTAGCTCATTCAGGTTACAGTATTTATGTAGCCTTTACATTTGCGTTTTTCAATTAAACACCTCTAAATTTGAGTAGAGGAGCCCATAGTTTGCATGTCTAACAAAAACGCTACTCTAGTTCGACTTAGGAAATTGCGGGCACTTAACGTCTCAATTTAGCCTACAAACTATTGTGAAATTGGTGAATATTATACGTTGTTTTGTGTAGTATAGTTAAGAATGGATGCATGCGGTCGGACGTCACACCCAAATTTCACCTCGTGCTCTCGCCGCTTTTGTTTTCTCTCCTTTTCTGATTGCCGTAACATATTATAAAACTCGTCATTTTTTCTATAGGTGGAATATTGATTTGCTCGACCATCTAGTCTATAATTCCGTTAGATATGTTATACATACTGACGTCATTCATTCATGTCGAAATCCAAATTTAATATAATCTATCCTTAGGGTATCCATTGTCGATACACTCAAACACAGCGTACAATACAAGCATTCGTCAATACGAATTGTGTACTCATAGAATTATTTAAGAGGAATGAAGATTAAATATTCAAATTGACAAACATAATCTGGAATTTAATCGGAGCCCCATAAATCTATTCAGAGTGGAAAGGAGAGGAAAGCTTTCATAGAAAAAAATTGGTGTATCACGTAAAGCCTTAAATGTGTGAAATTCTATTTCAAATTTATTTTTATTCTAACAAGACGAGTTTACCAATTTAGGCCTCATCTTTTGTCAGAACTGCACTAGAAATGATTGAGTACTCTCGTCCTTTCGTCGTTCCTCTTTTGTTTGTATTAGTAATAAGATGAAAATCACGTGAATCATAATAATAAAAAGAGTGTTACAACTCAGAACTAAAGTACAAGCTCGCAAATGTTTACTTTTTCCATACTCGTAAATTTGGAACATGTCCATTTTAATATGAGCCCATTCAAACCCACTTATTTCCAGTTGACCTGAACGAATCTCAAGTTAAGTAAAATTTAAGTAAGTGCTAGACCTTGTTTTATCTTTAACGGCCATCAGGTCCATCCGGTCTTAGCTATAGCTGTTACAGAGTCCAGTGGGACGACCTGCCTTGCTGTGCGTCACAAATATTAATTACAACCGTGTGTTCACTTGAGTTTTATAGGTGCTTTGATGAAGTCACGTAAATATTCCCATATCATTATACTGAGCTCACGAACTAACTAACACACACACATAAAACAAAAGAAAGTAGGAATCGACAAGAGTTCATTGAAAAAGAGAAGAATGGTATTACACATGCTGAGAGGAGAGATTGAACTTAGAATTCGTCACGGGGTTTAAATTCCTGGAAAACCGGAAAACTCTCAACATCGACTTTCCGGTCATTTTATTCTTCCTGTTTTTATTTAATTTAATGGAAGGTTAGAAAAATGACATGTGTGGTTGGTTCTGTTAACACTTTAGTGCAGCTGCTGAAGGATTTATTTGTTCATTTAGAAATGGTAGAATTTTGAAACCGAAATTATTTCCCCATACTATTGGGATAGCATTCCACACGTGCCTTGTTCCCCATGACATACACATTTATACATACAAATCATGACAGTCGTATACTTTGCTGAGAGTGAAAGTAAAGTGAAAGGAAGTGTGAATTGCACTCCGTATGAATCACTGTGTGGTGGCTTTGAGTCAACTTGCATAATATGACTCACAGCTCAGCCTTTATTCCTTATCTTAGTTTTATATCAACATTATTTACTCTGTGAATTCGATTTGACTAATCAAACCATTCAACCTAGGAACTTCAGTATGGAAGCGGTAATCCTCTATCTACCGCTATTTTTGAAGAGAACATGCAAACCATTACGCATTTCACGCCGTTCGTCATACGTATTTTGAAAGAAATGTTGTCGAGTGACGCAAATCAGAGTTTAGAGTCTAATTAACTCATCCAAATCTTGAGACCAGGTTTATTACTATTGCGTATGTCTTTTCAGATTTATATCGTAAAGGGCACATTTGACTATAGTACAGTGGAATCCAGTAGTTAAAGATACATCTCTCAATCTCTCATATGACGCAAGAGATCTTCCCATTTGCGCTTTTCAAATATTCTCAAATATCTTGGAAAGAATACAGATATGTAACATGTCCAGTGATGAAAGCAGAGAAATCTGCTCTGCGGAACGAAATGTATGTACGGAAAAAGCATGGTGTAGTTCAACCTAAACTGAAACGAATTCGACGACATCTGTAATCCTTACCCAGACCTAAGAAGCCTGTATTAACTGAATTCAAAAAAATCTTAAATTTAACTTTTGTTCTCAATCTACTGATATTATTATTGGATATAGGACGGACGAGCTTCATTAAACCCATCGAAATTCCAATTAATATATTTTATGAGAGAGAAATATAAAATTATACAATTTCTACGCTGCTTTCATTGAACCAATCTTCTTCGTTGTCATTTCATTGTGTAAAATACTATTTTTCAATTCGAGAATATGAATATTGAAATTAAAACTTCACTAGTCATTTTATTTTGGATATCACTGTGAACTCTACAAAAAACCGTTGGAAAAATGCATTAGCTATACCTTTGATTTTTATTAGATCTTTCGCCAGTGGTTACTCTCTGAGAGATTATAAGGAAATTTACTCTTCCAAACCTATTATTCACAATTATAACGTAGTTAAAACTAATATGCAGCCAAGGCTCTCATTTCCTTACAAGTAATTTACAACCTTAATATGAAGAAGCATAAAGGGGCTTTAGCCAAACTTTTTGAATTTGAGACTTGGGTCGGGATTTCATTATTTTAATGTTGCCAAACAAACACTCACGTAGTACATAATGTAGAGGAGCCAAACCAAAATAGGTACACCTTTCCCCAAAATCCAACTTTCACCCCTACCGTTTTGGAAAGTTCAAAGGTATTTTAACTCTAAAAGAGCGAGGACAACTCAAACTCAACGTGCGCTACCTTTGAACTTTTCCACGTCCTTAACAGCCGGGATTGTCGGAAGCGTTGTGTATATCATCGCTTTATTAACTCATCATTTATTCAAAGAAACTTTAATACGAATACACTGAGCTTTGAAAATTCCGAGCGTAGAAAATACACACAGAGTCTGTGTTGTTACATAATATTACGCAATAGTCCGACCAGCTAGCTATTCCAATATACATTCATGACGATACAATACTTTTTGTGCCGTCAGCAGTCATAGTTTATTAAAAAATTATTGATTTTCTATGAGAACGTTATAAATGTTAAATCGATTTATTACGTCCTCGATGAAGGTTAATTTTAGATGAACCTTAAAAGTCAAAAAATGAAGTCTGATTGATTCAGTAATTACATGTATGATGGGAAAATGAATGCATGGGTTAAATGTATAATATGTGATAACACTCGTGAATATGAGACCCAATATTCGATTATAATTTCATTAATGTTCACTCGAGGAAGTAATCAGGCAATTTATCCGTTGAATATGTAATTTCAAATAAGGTCAAGTCAACAAACCTCAAAAGTGGAGTACAAAATGAACAAATTAGAGTCTCAAGTGCCGGTGTGGTTTCCTGAACAAAATAATTAATATTGCCGATTACAGAAGACATACAAAATGCCAGAGGGTTTATACCCCTTATGAAATATTAGGGTCTCTTGAATATTACAGACTTCTAAGCCACATTTTCTTCATAACAAAGTAAGGAAAGTGAAGTCGTCAATTTTAGTTCCCAGAATGCATTTATCTTGGGGGCTAGGAAGGATGTAGTCCTACGGATTCCTTCAACTCTGATCCATCCGTATATTAATATACAAGAAACAATCCTTTCATAGTCAAATAGTAAAGGTTGTGCTTTAATTACCTACATGTTTGTCTGTAAACTCAGGAACCTGCGAACTCTGACATTTTCTTTTTCGAGCATTGTTTATTTTGGAATAACTCAATTTTCTTAAATTGGAACTTATGCTTCGAAATATTGAACTATTGTTTCAAACGCCTACATTTAACCCTGTGGACTTTTTTTTGGAGAGCTTCGGTTTACAAGAAAAGCACGCCTGCACATTTAATTTGTTGCAACCAGTGAAGGAAGAACAAGGAAAAGGCTGGGATCGCTCACAAGAAATAAATTGGTATAATGGTAAAATTATGAATACAATACATGACGCAAATTTTACTGAAATGAAAAAATCTAATAAATTAAGTTAAAAAGCTGAAATTCCCTGACTCTCTGTAGGACATATCTTTTTCATCAATTAACCTAATTAATTTATTCCAGCCGACTGAGTTTGTTTGAACACTGCATTCATATGGTAAAAGCTACACAGCACACAAGTAAAATGTGAAACATGATTTATGATGTTTTCTCTGTCTTTCAACGTCTTTCTCAGATGAGCTAAAAGTAGTACAGCATTTCAGAATAGAAGAAAGGCGGGTGTCTTAGTCCTTCTAGTTCTTTGGCTAACTCGCCGGGGACGGATAAAGTGAAAGCAAAATTATGTACAGGGTCGCACATATTCTCCACCCCGACATCAGAGTCTCCGAATTATCAATACTCCAGATGATAATACATCTCTAAAGTGAAGAATAATGTGCACACCTTTCGGACTCTACAGCGACAGAGCGCGCAAAATAGTAGGTTTCCCATTGCTCGAAATTAAAATATTGGTTTTTCCTTGCCTGGTAGGTTTACTATAAAGAACCACACAAATGTTCTACCCTGTACACACGCAAGCAGACTCGACTGGTGGGCGGCTTTTTAATATGCATTGCACAAGTAAATGGATTACACCTAAAATATCTAGCTGTAATTTACATAAGAGAAGCATAATCCCTCCCGCTTCCAATTCCTTCGTGATTCATTATTTTTGAGGATGTATAGCAGTCAAATGTAAACTTTCAGAAGAGTACTAAAAGTAAGAGTACAATTTCGTAAGGAAGTTGACTTTTCATTGAAGGGAAAGTCTTCGTGTGTTTTCCCCAACCTAAAGTAATTGTATGAAGAATCCAGGAGCGTGTAAAGTCCAACGTTCAACGTGAATAAACCAGGACTTATTTTAATGATTTGGACAAGCAAATTTTAACACAACTAGTTTTAATTTTGAATAATGGAATTCTTTATCAAACGTCATTGCGAGTTCCTTTTGTATGTCGCTTTAGGACTGTTGTAGGGCGTGGCGTAGCCCAGGACATGCGTTTTATGGGATATCGCGATCAGAAGTGAAAATCAAAACAGAACATCCAAATGTTTTCTTGAATCGGATAGTAGTAGGTTCTCTCGAAAAAAAATTCGACAACGCAATTTCAAGGTATTATTAACTAAGTGACAAATTCCTTGGAAGGAAAAACACTTTGGTTGATTTGATTTGGCGCAAACGTGTATTGTATGCCCTGAAATATTGAAGGAACTCACATTTCTACTATTATACTCTCCAAGCCATAAATGGAGTTACGATCAAGACCAAAGTAAGACAGAAGAAAAATGAGACGAAAGGATCTCATAAAATTCAAAGCCTCAAAAGAGTCTTACGACGTAACTACAATAGACTAATGCATCAACTCACTCACGTGGGAATCAGGGGAACCCATTTAAGAGGATTAGACCAAGACATTTCACCCACTAACAATGCAATACAATTGTAAAGTAAAATCCGGTTGAATCAACTTTTTCTTAAGCTTCCGGCTGCAGTCAAATATCAAGTGTACTTAATGTATCGCACATCTTTTGAAGTTAGCTTGTAAGTAATTCTGCCAAATGAATACGTTGGAAAAATTCCGTCACCACGCTTTTTCGACTTAATTTTACCCAACTGGGTGGGGTGGTTTCAAAGTCTGACGTCCAAAGCGATAAATTATTTCATACACTTCTTAATTGAGGAAATTACCCCTTCAAGTTCCGTTTTAACCATAACTCCTAAAATAACTGTCGATATAGTTTGGTAGACATTTTTTGGTAAGCAAAATTTGGAATTTGTACATTTCAATCAGATTGTCACTCAACTGCAAAATTGGCAACAATTACACCCACACCATCCTACAGTTGGAGGCCATAATCCATAAATTGTGGGTGTACATGAAAGATGAAAGGAAAATTTATGTATATTTAAGTGACGCAGTTTTTGCGTCTAAGACTGGAGCCGTTGATTTACACACTAAATGAAATATGCAGTTAAGATCAAGACATTTCCACAACCAGGGAAAATAGGACGGACTAGGATTGTATTTTGTTTGTTTTTGTTCACACACCTCCACCCAGTTCAAATTTCTTCCGACCCGAAACTTTCGTAATAAATAAATTAAAAAATGAGAGCACGGGTTTTTCTTGTAAAGTGGATGTGGTGCGTCTATGTTGTACAACTTCTCTCGACCCTGGGAACCTAAAAGGTTCCACCCACGCTGAATAAAATCACACGTGTTGCACTTCGTTCTTCCTATTTTACGTGATCCGAAATATATTTCAATTTATTATTCCGTCGTATCGTAATACTTCCGTAATACATTTTCCTGCGTCTGGTAGGAAAGAAACAGAAATCAGGCTGTTTGTTTGAAGACTGGGAATTGAACATTTCGCGAGCATAAATCAAGGGATATTTATTTTAGCAAAGGGCAAAAGGAAAACCAGAGGTTAAGTCTAACTAATATTTATTTTATGACATATATAAATGAAACCTGGAGCATATTTTATACGGGTCGGATGTTAATTCAGACGTTTAGTTGTGTACAGATGACCTGCTAGACCCTGACCCTATACACGACGTATTACCAATAATGAATTGCTAATAGTAAATCGAGCCAGGTTCAAAATTCTAAAGTGACGAAGCTGGAGGCACTATTTAAACTTTTGCAACATAAATATTGTAATTCTTGACGTTTTTAGTATATTGTTCGATCCTTACATTAATTATGGCCAAAACTAACTGCTTGCTGAGAATAGTATCAATTGAGAACATTCAGACGCACTGTATCAATCAAAGTGCTTCAACTCCCCTACATAGGCGGTCCATTGTCGGGTCTCAGTCAGTGCTAGTGAAAAGCTTCACAAGAACAACGTCTTAAGTTCACCACAAACGACTTGTATTTTTCATTCGAGTCAGCATGGAATTAAAAATAATCCCTGCAGTGTAACGAAGATGCACAGGGTAGAAATTTTCACAAGAGAAGAACCCAAGCGTATATTTACATACGTGAACTTTCCCTTCTCCCCAATATTTTACGTCAAGTGAAAGTAATGCCCTGGAGTAAATCTCATTATCAGTATATTACCTGAAACACTAGGCACAACCTTGTCCACGTTCATAACTTTGGAGTACCTGCGTCATCCGAATAAATAAACTCATGATTCAGTTTTTAACAACAAAAATCCACGTGTGGGTACTTTATGCATTCCTTTTCTCTCCAAATAAAAGTTCACGTCAAAGCTCGTTAAACCTAGCTTACTACAAGTATTTAAGTTTTGGTGTCAACATAGAAAAATCAGAATATTTAGAGTCGAGGAGTAACCCAAAATATTTAGTTAGTTTATAAATGTTAGAGGTTGCGACAAAGAAAGGATTGAATAGAAATCCGATAAGACATCTCTAATCTCAACCTGTCTAGAGTTAAAATATAAAACAAAACTTCCAGGTTCCGCCAATATGGCAAACCATGAGACCAGTCCCGCGACCACCTGGCTCAGACGTCCGGAACTTGTGCGATTTGTTTCCACGAACATACGAAATATTACTTGTATTTGTAACCGTAGCCTCATCTTAAACCGTATTACAAAACACCATACATTTTTGGTACCCCAGCCCGCTCGTCTGGGACTTAGTGGCAGCAAGCCAACCAATGTCGACCGATTAAGGTTTTGCGTAAATCAACTTCGGTAAAGGTAAGAGTTCAAGCAGAACAATGATTTCGTATACCCGCCGAAGTTATTGTAAGTCAATCTTGGATGGGTATGGGTGTGGGTGTGACAAGAATCAAAGCAAGTTGAGTGACACTCTGTCTGACCCTTGAGTCTTCCAAAAATGCCCAAAAAGAAAGATCACTTGGGAAATCAACTTTGTAGATCGAATCGCTTCACTCCTTCACAACCAAACCAAAAAAAGTATTTCATAGTTTTTGGCCTCGGCCAAATGACGCTGGTGGAGGGATCGTGCCATGAAGGTGAAAGTAATTGTACTGTCTCATGTCTTCATGCACAACCTTGAATTGATCATGAAAAAAAAAACTATAATCTGTGCACGTAAATCTGCTAGTATCTATTGTTAGGAATAAAAATTTGATGAGATTTGTGGTTCAAATGTGGTATTTTCTTCAAACTTTCTCCGTATCAATAATGGAGAGAGTAGTGAAAGGCGAAACTTTCACTGTCGTCGTTCTGTATTTTTTGTATGGACCAACTAGGATTTCCAGACTAGAAATTCTCTATACAGCAATATCTTGTTATTCCTATTCTTCTCAGTGTGGTAACATGTACAGCGACATTTCTTCATAAATGAATACACAAACTTTTAAAGTATGATGTACACTATTCATCCATTTGGCGGTCTCCTTTCATTTTTTACGTCTGTATATTTTAAGATGTCATTCAAAACAAGTGAAGCGAACTGTATTGGAAGAGCATTTCTACTGTAATTTTATTATACAGATAAGGCAGGGCAGGACGAATCTTACGCCTTCTTGATCGTTAGAGGATTCCATCAACCGGTGATCTAAAATTTTATTTTCTTTGAATGATATCTGTCCTATGAACCGTAAGCCATACATTCCAAGAATTTCCATCTATTGCTATCACCTTCTATTACTTTAAGCTAAAATTCCAAAAGTGAATAAGACTATTCCACGGCGGGACTACAACCATTCTCACTCGTTATCAAAGTGTGGAATTTATAGGGACCTAATTTTACTTTGAAACTTAAAAATTAAAATTATCTCAGAAAGGTATTTGTCTCAAACTATCACTATGTCAATCACTCTTCCTAACGGATAGCAACCCGCTGTCATTTAACAAGATAAAAAAATGTCCATCATGTGAATCATGTCATTCTATCGACCCGGACTAACACAGTCCGCTAAGACTTTACTGAGAGCTCAATTTGTACCGACAAGCTGGACCCACGTTTGACAACCCTACTACTCGGAAAGTCAACAAATCTACAAAAAAAGTTGTCGTTTCAAGTTTGTACTGATTGTGGCAGTTTGCAATGAATTTGCAGTGCGGTCTACAGAGTTTGAATTTTCCTTAGTACAATCCCAAAGCTTTACAGTTACATTTATGCACGTACAAGCTACAGATGGATTAGACGGGCACGCTCCTTGGTTACTTTCACCAAACTAGAGAAAGTCAGCTTTGAGTTACTCTTCCAAACCGTGCAGTCGATCTTATTCGTCGTCGTTGAAAAAATTAATGATGAATTTAACTGTAATGTATGGAATGAAGTGCACGTAGTTGTCGTAAAATTTTCATTCCTTGTAGTCTTGAGAAAATTCTTTGGTTCGACGTTAACAGGAGATGAAAAATTGTGGGTTGGGCTGAGTAGGAAAGTTTTTCCGTATCTTTACCATAACTTGTACTTTGTTTCCCTCCTGCGGCCTTTCTATCTTATTAGCCAACCAAACCAACTCCGTTTATACTCAGAAAGTCAAGCCCAAGAGCACTGGAGAGGAAGGAGTGAAGGACAATTTCATTTGTTTTCCCTCCCTCTCCTCCCTTAATACTTCCACGAAAGGCTCACTCCTCTCAAGTGAAAGTTCCCGGCTCTCTATTTTTAGCATCTTCCTTGTGTGCCAAAACTTAGAAATGAGGCTTAAGTCAAAAAGGAAACAACCAGACCAAAAAAAATATAACCCGAAAGGCTACATATACCGAGTCGAGTGTCCTCGAACCAAATTGTCTCTCTCCACTGTCACACTCACACCACCACTCAATTTTCTCCAAGTTTAGGAGTCAATGTCCCCTTGACTGAATCTGATGTCATCATAATGAAGTTAGTAGGTCGGTACGAACTCTTTTAATTTACTGTTAATAACAAATGGGGAATTTAATGACAAGTAAATATTTACTTAATACTCTTTCTCGTCATTCACTGTGCCTGTAAGGCAGAAGTCCATAACAGAATTGAAACTTACATTCCTGATATTACAGTCTGACCGATTGTATAACTGCGAAACCCAAACGAAACATTGTTATTGTTGTCTGTGTGGAATAAACTACCCTAGCCCCTCCTGAACTTTTTAAAAATTCTCATTACGTTCGTGACGAGTATCTGAAATCTGCACAAAGTTAAAAAAATGTCCAAACCGTGGACTATTAGAACTGCGTCAGTCAAATCGTCATACCACCGTCAGAGGCATAACGTTTTTGGTGTATTTTCGATTCAAGAAAGAGTGACGAACAAGAGAACAAAAAAACATCATGGTATGAACTCTCCGTACAACGTACTACAGATGTAGACTCTTCTGAAATCTAACCCAAAAACCCTAAAGTAAATATGATAAAGCAGGAAAATTCATCTTGCTTTGACTTCCGACCATCAACTCGATTCTTTTCCTTTCATTCAGTCCACAACGGACAACATACTACACGTTCAGCCCAACTGAGATGAGATGTTCTTCGTTCACCAAAAACCACAAATCATAAATCATATAAGTCTCCTTTCCTCCTTCGCTGTTTTTTTTTCTTTCCTTCCATTGCATTCCCCGACAAATGCATTTCTTTTTATCCAACGTAACAGATCATATGGAACCGAAACTGTTGTGTTGAAGAAATGTGAGACACGAAGAGTGAAAACGTGCAACCTCGGCTTAACCAGGTCATGCCACGAGTGACGAATAAATCCTTCCTTTCATAACCCGTACGAATTAGGCTGAAGTAAAACCTCCCCTTTGAGTCTCTAATGTTTGGATACGAATCGTAATAAGGACAAGGAGTATTATATTATAATTAATGGTTACTTTTTGACCTGTCGCCTTATGAATGCCAGGCTGACGTATAGGTACGTATAGGCTAACCTACGGAGTCTGGGAACAAATGCTAATGACGAATCGAAAAACAAATTGACACGTGAGTTTTCAGGTTTAGCACACGAAGGCATTGTAGAAAAGATAAACTGAATCGAGAAAATAATGTGAGTACGTTGTAGTAGTTTGAGATACTTATTTTTAATTGCACACATTTTGGAATAAGTACCATCTGCAGAATTTGAAGTCTAGTCTACATAATTTGTGCACATATTGATAGTAATATTAATACATCGCTTTTGTAAAAACTATCTTTAAGATTAAGTTAAATAATCACGGGTTTTACAATTCGTACATTTCGTAAATGGCATTTCACATTTTCGGTTCCTCTCTGGTTAACAGAAAAATGTAAATGGTGGCCATCATCACTGGTCACGGCAATCAAAAATTACTTTTTAGATCAGTTGGTATGAAAAAAACTATATCCTGGTAATTTAACTTCTCTTTTTCATATCTGGACACAACTCAACT
Organism: Protaphorura tricampata; assembly: GCA_034698835.1. Classification (NCBI taxonomy): domain Eukaryota; kingdom Metazoa; phylum Arthropoda; class Collembola; order Poduromorpha; family Onychiuridae; genus Protaphorura; species Protaphorura tricampata. The sequence goes on from JAQGCB010000093.1 coordinate 30,392, forward strand.
AATTTGGGCAAAAAAATAGCCGGACTAGTTGTCTACTCTCTTCAAAATATTGTCATAAACTGAATCTGGTATTATTAATTTGAAGCACTGAATGTTAGTGCTGGCTAACGTTTTAAATGCACGTACATCTCTATGTTAAATAGTCCTATGTAATAGTTATTAGTATTGTTATAACAATGATTAGGTTCTGGAATTTGACAATTAAAAATTATCGACAATAACACGTAAAGTTTGATTGAAACTAGCTACTTACTAATAATACAATTACTATTTAAAGTTTTAGATCACTGATCACATCTCTTAAAGGTTTTGTTGTGAGTGACAAGTAGTACACACACATTCACAAGACATTCCAATCCAAATTCCATGGAACTGGACACAGTTAAATGAATGAAGTGAATTTTAAGGCTTACCAAACTAGGAATTCAAAGTAGTATCTTAATATGCGTAAAAAGTTATTAGGCCTCGGACTCTTGAAGAAAACACCATTAGTAGAATAATGAATTTGATAGTAATGCCGTCATGTTTTTAGCATTTTGGAACAATTCTAATTCTACACTACACTTCCATTTCCTCGGTATTAAATCACAATAGCGTAAAATGTAAGGAGACATTCATATTTTAAATCCCTATTTTCTAAAAAAAAAATTAATTTCGGAATGCTTCCATCATAAGAAGGCGTGATTTCAATAATGTCATATGGTAAAACTAGAATTCAAATTGTAATTTTCTGGTAGACTAACTGGATAACTACAGAAAAAGATCTCGGAGACAATGGATTCTTGAAAAAATACGAACACAGGTAAAAATTTAACGGGTATATTAAATCACTTTGAAAAGTATCTCAGTGAATTGAAAAACTACGGAAATGAAACATCACTTAACAGATTCCCGTTTAAGGTTAAAATAAAAAATGAATTCCACTCGGGTAGTATTGACATTTAGCCTACACACGTTTGGCTGGCTTAACTTCTTACGCGAAGACAGCTAACAAATTAAATAAGTACATTGTGGATTTTGTGAAGTGTTGTTTGATGACATGTGGAAGTTTTGAGAATGACGAAAGTGAAGTTTTACATATCAGAACTCGAATGTGGCCTAGATCGTTGTCGTCTCCTGGCTAATTCAGACTGAACGACAGGTCCGAGAGGTGGAGCCTTTGGACTTTGTGATAAAGCTGTGTATGTAGCCTGAATGGCACTCTGAAAAAAACAAAAAAAGTTTAATATTTGTTCAGGTGTGTCTAGGTTAGGTCAATCATTGTCGGACATTATTTTTAAAGAATTAGTAAGATAATCTGCGGTGAAGCAAAGTCACTGGAAGTACAGAAAGAGTCCCTAGACGAGATTAACTGAACGAATCTCTAAAGCGAGAACACAAGAGTAACAATGAGCAGTAACTACTTACATATCTACCAGAGGAACCAAATCCTTATCATAACAAAGTGACAAGGGCTGTCGGGACACTTCGATAAAACGGACCGAATGTTATAAACGAAAAAATGATCCAAAATGAATGCTTCCAATTAATTCAATAAGACTTCACTGGAAACAACTATAAATCAATGAAACGTGCAAATAAACAGAAATACCATTGACTCAAGAGCGACTAGAGCGAGCGCTCGAAGTGTTCCTTCTAATGAAATGTCAACAGGCAACTTTTCTGGAAACGTGTACGACTTTTATAGAGTAAAAGTAATGCTTTAAGTGAGCAACGTGGAATATTGACTGGTTGAAAAAATCCACCAGAATAAATATCAAAGGCTGTTAACCGGCTGGTTGATTTATATCACACCCAAATTTCACAAAGAAATAATCTCCGATACAAAAACTTTTGTACAGGAGAGTTGAACAATCTTTGAATTATGATTCACTATCTTCAAAAAGAACCATCGAACAACAGTCCGTGGATGGGGATTTGGCGTTCCCAAGTCGACACGCCTTCATACTCATATTTTGAGACATTCATAAAGTTCAGTTCAATTCCAAAAATAAATTCAATAGAGTTTTGTACTGACAAGCTCAGGGGACAAAAATAAACTAAGTGATCAATAATTTTAGGGATTTAAGGGCATTACGAATTCTGTCCAAGAACAATATTTTCATTTCTGAATTCTCATCTGTTCAAGTTCGGACAGATTTTCAAAGCACCAATGTACTCCCTGAAGCTAAGTGTACTCAGAACATGGTATTTGCTTAAAAAATTGTGGACATAGTGGTAGTTCAAATTAATATTTACAGTCTTAGATTTTCCATACCAGAATAAATAACCCCTTCCTAAGTCCATACCAAGATCACTCTCCTCAGCTCAATTCTGGTGACTAACATAATCAAGTACATTTTTCCCACAAATAATTCCTGAACCTTCACTCTTTCACCAGCATAAAGCATAACACCCACGAGTGTTGTCCGATTTCTATGCATTCACACTTCTTTGGTTAAGCAACCCTAACCAATCAGTTATGGATATTTTTTAGAAATATAAAAAAGTAAATTACTTTAAGAACTGAAGACTGGCCATCAGCTTGCACTGTCTGGGACGGCAAGGAATATCTGTTTTGAATCCAAGGATGGTTGACGACTTGAACTGCAGAAGGGCGCCGGGCCGGATCGACAGCAAGCATTCTTGACACCAAGTCTTTTGCAGCACCTGAGACATGTGACCAACTTCCTGAAGTAATGTCTACTAATCCTGTTCCTATTCGTGATAGAATTGTTGATGGTGTATCTGTCCCACCGGTGGCAAATGGTGTTTTTCTAAAATGGAAATACCAAGCTATTAAAAATGGTCGTACCATCAAATCACTATTACTTAATT